>CM035193.1:2976685-2999386 GCA_020233015.1 Callinectes sapidus
TCTCTCTCTCTCTCTCTCTCTCTCTCTCTCTCTCTCTCTCTCTCTCTCTCTCTCTCTCTCTCTGGCAAAAAGAGTGACGGTCGCGGGGTGAACTTTTTTTAACTTCTCTTTCTCTCTCTCTCTTCTGTCTTTTCTCTCTCTCTCCTTACGTCGAATTTGCTTCAGTTCTGCAAGTGAGTTTGAGGAAGCCAAATACAACAACGTGTCTTCCTTCCTTTTGGACTTTTCGTTTTCTCAGAATTTATAGCACTGAAAGGTCTTTTGTTTCTCTGTGCGCTGGGGTGGTGGGGGGGTGGGGGGGAGGGGGGGTGGGGTGGGCTGGAAGATAAACGAGGTAAATAATTCATGGGTTTTATTCTGTTAATTTTTCGGAAACAACACTATAAACCACGGATATATTTTTTGTGTTACCGAAAATTCGAATAACGTTACCAAATACCGTTTTCTATACAACATTCATCCTTTCTTTCCTTTACGTTTTTTCTTGCTTTCATTCTTCCACTATCTCTGCGAACCACCTTTGTTTTCACTCCTCGTAGATCAAGTTCCACGATAAATAAACAGACAGGAACGAGGATTTATTCATTCACTTTTTTTCTCAGCTAAGGCGGTAATGCGGGCCTTGACACGGTAAGATGGTGTTATGAGAGCTTCCCTCCTTTGTGTACTCGCTTTGTTGCCTTCTTGTCTTGGCGTTGCTTGTCGAGTGCTGTTTACCGCTGTTTTAAAGGACGCACTGGCTGGTTAAGTAGGATAATGAGATTTTGTTATGCGATTTAAGGTAATGAGTTTGTTACTTTGTTGGTTAGTGGTTAGTTCGTGTTGTTGTAGTTTTTGTAGTTGTTGTTGTTGTTGTAGTAGTTATTGTTGGTGTACTTATGTTCTTATTCTTGTTTTTGTTTTTATTTTTCTTATTCTTTTCATACTTTCTTATTAACTCTCGTGAGATTTTTCATTGTTTTACCTGATTGCTTCCTTCAGCAAGCTCTTTTTCACATACAAAACTACGAAGCAATCAAAAGCATCAGTGTTCCTAAGGGTATTAATATAAATGAATACCAAAAAAGTACATATATGATTAAATAGAGGGAAAGTGAAAATTTGTAAACGAGAGAGGAGAAAATCCACATCAAAAAGTAAAATGTATATGTAAAAAAGGGGGAAAAAATATTATTACTACTATTACCACCACCATCTCTGCCGCCACCACCGCCACCACCACCACCACCACCACCACCACCGCCACCACCACCACCACCACCACCACCACCATCTTTATTACCATTACCGTTGTCAGCACCACCACCGTGTTTACAACCATCACCAGCAACAACACCACCAGTGCTCCCACCAACACCACCTCATTGCACCACCAGTATAGAATAAAAATTAAAAGATAAATATGGAATGGTTTAAAGGTGAAAATGTTTTACGACAGAGAGAGAGAGAGAGAGAGAGAGAGAGAGGGGGGGGGGGGGCAAGGGAAAGATACGTAAATGTGTTAATATTCAACCAGAAAAACAAGTTAGAAACGATTGCATACTGTTACGAAAAAACTTTAGAATATTCAGGAAATTGTAAAATATTGACGCACAATCAGTCAGATTTTATCATTTTGATTGTTGTTGTTGATGATGATGATGCTTTTGTTGTTGATAGTGTTATTGGTATTATTGTTATTGTTATTATTATTATTATTATTATTATTATTATTATTATTATTATTATTATTATTATTATTATTATTATTATTATTATTATTATTATTATTATTATTAACACAATACAAACTTCCTCATCACCACCTGTGCGTATGATCAGCTGTTTTGTGCATCGTTGCCACCACGACCGACACACACACACATACACACACACACATACACACACACACACACACACACACACACACACACACACACACACGTACACTGGGCAATCGGACCCTGCAGCCTAACATTGCTGGTTATATTGCATCGGTTTGCATTGTGAACACACACGTATATCAGGCGCGATTTAATTACCTTAAAATACATATATAAAAACAAGGAAAATATGCTTGCAACGGTATATTCCCAGCACACACACACACATATATATACAGACACACATATATACACAGACTCTCTCTCTCTCTCTCTCTCTCTCTCTCTCTCTCTCTCTCTCTCTCTCTCTCTCTCTCTCTCTTGCATTCTTTTTCCCTTTTACTGTATCTTTCTTTTTAGACATCTGACGTACCTCCTCCTCCTCCTCCTCCTCCTCTTTTCTTTTATTCTTCCTCTTCCCTTCCTTCCTTTCCCGAAGTATCTTGATATTCACCTTTAAAGGACTCTGAAGGATTTTTAAAGGAATAGAATTATACGCACGCACACACACCCACCCACCCACCCACCCACACACACACACACACACACACACGCACACAGAGGAATATATTCGACTAAGCCTACAGATTATATTTTTTTTCCTGTGTTTGAAGGCTTGAAGGAGAAGAGGTGCTTATAGTTGTTTATCTTCCCTGTGAAGGAGGCGAGGAGAGGGGAAGGGAAGAGGAAGGAAGAGGAAGGAAGAGAAGGAAAGGAAGTTAACAAAGAGACGCAATGCTGTGTGTCCAACTAAACCGTCTCAGTCCTTAAGCTCTACTCCTCTTTCTCTTCCTCCTCCTCCTCCTCCTCCTTAATATATGTTGTGAAGATATTACTTTTTTTTCCTTAGCTTATATGGTTGGGTTGTCACGACCTCTATTATTATTCTTGGACCCATTGTTAATCTTTTGTAGTAGTAGTAGTAGTACATAGTAGTAGTAGTAGTAGTAGTAGTAGTAGTAGTAGTAGTAGTAGTAGTAGTGATGGTGGTGGGTTCTTGTTTTTTGGTGATGATGGTAGCAGCTAGAATTGTAATGGTGATGGCAGTGGTGTAGTTAGTTTTAATGGTGTCACTGGTGTTGTTTCTGGCGGCCATGTTGCTTCTTGTTAATGGTGTAGCTTTGGTGGCGGCGGTGGTGGCGGTGGTGGTGTTGTAATTATTGATCTTAATGTATTTACTGAAGTAGCTATTGTCGATTGTGATGCAACTGGATCCCTTGGTGGTGGTGGTGGTGGTGGTGGTGTTGCAGTAGCGTCACCCACATGATCACCACGACACAGACTCATTCACGTATTCCTAAACACTTTGCTTTCTCACCACAACTATTTTCCAAGATTATAGAAACAATCAACCGCGTTTTCAAGACAATTCCTCTTTAAAATAAACCAGGAATATTCCCAATCCATCTCCAGAACGAAAAAAATAAATAAAAACATGACTATCTTCAACTGGAGCCTTTGGAAAATAGCAGTGGTGAGAGAGCAAAGCCTTTAAGAATACGTGCACTGATTAGTAGTCCGTCAGTCAACGCCTCCTTCCCTCCCTTCCACACACACACACACACACACACACACACACACACACACACCACACGCCGGGGTAGTTTACGTAATTGAATCGACTCTGCCTTTTCATTTGGCGCCCTTCGTGTCAAGCGGCGTGCGTGGCTGTGGAGGTGGGCGAGGTGTGGGTGCTTTCACAGGTTTAAGCCCTTAATGACCGGCCCATTATTGCTCCTTCGCCGGTGGTAAAGAGTGGAGGTAAGCGGTCTCAGGTGTGCCCAGACTGACTTTCTCATTTACGTCTTTCCCTCTTCTTGCCGCTTCTTGCCGCCTCTTGCCTCGTTATCTTGTTAGTTAGGTGAGTGTGTTAGTGTAATGAGCGATGTGTTATTACGCCCCTGTTGCTCGTATAATGCATAGGTGAAGTAATGTAGGTACGTTGAGTCATACCAGGTTTCTTTGCACATTTACCTTCCCTCACCTCATTACCCAGATATTTATGGGTGCTTACCGTCACGTGCCTTATACATCTTTGTCTTTAACCTTCTCAGTACTAACCCATATTTTCTTTATTTACTCTGTTCATTATTAGTCGATTTTATACACCTTCAAAATCTCATGTTTGGATCAAGATAGTGATTACACAGACTATTAACCTTCTGATCTCCAAAAATTCTCCCAAATGTCAATAAAATTATCTAATCACGCCCCAAAAAATAGTAATAAAAATGCATCCCAGTAATGAAGGTGTTAAACTGTTATTCCAAAAGTGTATGTAACATAATTCTGATATATGGGGAGTTACGTGTTACCTTGCTCACCCTCACTCACCCCTTTGTACAGGTGGGTGCAGTGACTTCCCACGCAAAACAACTAAAATCGTAGTAATGCAGAAGTCTCGCAGTAAAATTAGATCCTTATTCCTCTTCTCACAAATTAATTAAGTTCACCTACGCGCGTATCTCCTCGCCATAGTAACCTGAGATATATGTTTTCTAATAAGATTCTGAAACCCTCCGAGTATTTACCACCACCACCACCACCACCACCACCAACGCAACCACGGGCTACACATGCAATAACAATGAATAATAAATGAATGTAATAAGAAAATGGAAGCAGGGTAATGACGTTGGTACATGAGAAGGAGAGAGGATGCAGTGATGATGGGAGAAGGAGGGCACAGCATTCATGGGGAGATAAATGGCCTGGCAGAGGTCGGGAAAGAAAGTCAAGGAGAGACAGGAAAGAGGGAGAAGAGTGTGTTGTGGGGAAAGCTAATTTGGAGGATGGGAAAAATCGGCTCACAAAGACAGAGATGGAAGAGGAGGAGGAGGAGGAAAGAAGCTGATCCTGTTATCCTGGAGACAGATCATTGAGGCGAGGCAAAAAAACAGGAAAAAAAGGTACTTGCTGAAAAAAATGAACACTGGCTTGACTTAGAGAGAAATTGTGTCTTAACGTGACTGATTATTATGTGATGCGTTGCCGTGACATATTAAATTGTTTTGATGGATTAAACTAACAATTTATTCAACTGGCTTTTCGATGCGGTGGTGTCCATAGCCTTCAGAGATACAACCTTTCCTTAACTCAGAATTTGAATATGACGGTGAAAGATGGCACTCAATGGCACTCAAGCAACCATCCCATATCAGAGACTACCAGTGCCTACCTCTCTTCTTCTCCTTCGACACACAATGCAAGGAAGACAACACTGAAAGCACGCCCTCCCTCAACTTATTTGGTGATGGTAGTAGTGGTAGTGGTGGTGGTGGTGACTTGTCTCTTTCGTAACAGATGGTTTTGAAAATATGCGCCGTGACTAACAACTTTCTTTAATGGAAACATGAACTTGAACTTTACTCATATTTGCTGAAAGAAACTTTATTTGCAGACTATGAAGGGATTACTTTTGAGAACTTGAGTCACTGGAGAGAGAGAGAGAGAGGAGGGGGTAGGCAGGTGAGATTTTCTTTCTTTTTTTTAGTGAGAGAAGTTGAGGAGCGAGGGCAAGAAGGAAATAAAGAAAGGGTAAAGATAGAAAGAGGAATAAATGAGAAAAGAAGGAATAAGACAAGGAGAAAAAGGCACAATTTTATTTTCCTGTCCCACAATTTTCCAACTGTGTGTCTTTTGAAAGCTGACATAATTTGTATTCGTGTTTCTTTCATTCCCACGTTGATACTTAGAGCGTTAAATAAACAAATACTGGAGGAATAAAAAGAGGTTGAACGAGTTTCTAATCAACGAGCGAAGCACTCAACAATCTTTTTATACCAGTTTTGCAGTTCTGGACTATTACGCTAATGGGAAAACATTGCCTAAAATTTATAGCCCCAAAAATTATTACCCCTTTAAATAACAGCCCAACTTCTGATAGCCCCTCTAACCCCCCCCCCCACCAACTGCCCTCTCCCCCTCCCCCCCAAAAAAAAAACCCTGCAAAAAATAATAATGACTCAAATAGTGATAAGCCAAGATTTTGTTTGTACTAAAAATAATTGGCCAAAAACAGTGGATGGAAATTTATGCTTCTAGGTATATTCTAAAAAAAAAATTAGTTAAGAGAAAAGAAAACTATTGCTCACCTCTGCTCGCAAAAAAAACATAGATAATTGAATAAATAAAAAGAAAATCACAGAAAAGTAACACACAAACAAAACAACATTAAATGAAAAAGGAAACACAAGTAGACCCCCAAAATAACTTTACCTAAAAAAAAAAAAGAGAATGAAACACGAAAAAAAAAAAACATCAAAACATAAGATAATCACAGAAAACAAAACAAAACAAATCACACATATGCAAAAAACAAAAAAACAAAAACGAGAAAAAAACAAGACAAAAGACCAAATCAAGAAAACATGACGAGAAGTCCAGGGAGGTTATCTAGTTTATGCTCCAGGGTGCAGGGGAGTGAAAGGAAGGAGTACCAATATCCCTGAGGTCCTGGAGTGAACAATGCAGGACTGAGGAAAGGAGTAAGGGAGGGGGGGGCGGTGAGTGAAGCCTTAAGGGAGCACTGCACGATAATGATTAATGAAGCCTCGAAGCCCCGAAACTCTGCCAGGGGGGGGGGGGGGGGGCACGCAGATTCTTCCCCGCCTCAACTTTCTCCATTGGTATGCAAAAAGTAAATCCAGTGAGCAGGAAAATGTTGCCGCATGGATTTAACTGAGAGAGAGAGAGAGAGAGAGAGAGAGAGAGAGAGAGAGAGAGAGAGAGAGAGAGAGAGAGAGAGAGAGAGAGAGAGAGAGAGAGAGACTGCCGTTTCTTTGTCAATTTACCTTTTTAACTCTTCTAAACGAAAGACAAGAAGACAGCCAGAAAAAAAAGAAAGAAAGAGAGGGAAAAACACAGGTGGGCAGGGAGAAAAAAAGACAGACAGACAGACAGACAGATTGGCAGAAATACTGACAGACAGACAGGCAGAAGGACAGGTGAACAAAACACTGATTGAATAAAACTAAAGCAAACTAAATAAATAAATACAAATATTATTCACTGATATATAAATTTAAGAAAAAAAGGAAAATACACTTAACCTAGGAAAGAAAATAAGATAGAAATGGAGGAAGGAAAGAAAAGGAGCACCGCGTGAAAATGGCTGCTCAGTAACATCTGTGAGGAAAGCAAAGAAAGAAACGTGAAAAGAACGAGGACAAGAAAGAGACAGAATCAGATACATACGGCGTTCTGCAGGTACAGTACGTGATGACAGGTGAACACGACACACCTGCTCTCCTCCTCCTCCTCCTCCTCTTCCTCTTCCTCCTGTTCCTCCTCCTCCTCCTGCTACTGTTGCTGCTGCTGCTGCTGCTGAATTATGGTAGTATTTCCCCACCTAATACTTTATCACACCCCTCTGTCACACACATCTCCTTCCCCTCCATAAACAAACTACTTCCCCTTCACTATCATCCTTCCTCCTCTTCCGCCCTTCCTATTGCTACTCTCCCCTCTTTATTTCTGGTTTCCTTTTCCTCTGTACTTCCATTCTGTAACCCTATTTTTTTTATTTTCCTGTTTTTCTTCCCTTTTTCTTTTTTTCCTCTCGTTTTCTCATTTTCTTGCTTTTTCTTCTTTCTTCCTCTCTTTCTCTCTTCCTTTTTTGCTTTTTTCATTTTTTTCTGTTCTATTTATTTTCATTTTTCGTTCTCCTTTTAACCTTCCTGCTGCTTCTTGTCTTTTATTCGCTTTCTTTGCTTCCTCCTCTTTTTTTCTGTCTTTCTATCGCACGTTTACTCCTTTTTCTACTTTTCCTTTTTCGTTTCCTCCTTCCTTCCTTCCCTCCTTCCCTCCTTTCTTCCTTTCCTATATTTTCGTCTACCTTGCACTTCCATTTCTGCTCATAACACGCTGGCATCCATCATCTGTCCCATACGCACACACACACACACACACACACACACACACACACACACACACACACACCAGGGATTGTCAAGCCTGTGCGTCATGTGGTATGGAAAAAAAATATATATGTATAGATTAAAAGTTTCAAACAGGCTCAATATAATGCCATTACTGATAATAAAATCCATCTATTTTTTTTATCTATCTATTTATTTATTTATTTTTTCTTTTATTTACAAGCACAGAATGATAGCCACGTATTGTGATTACCGAGTCCAGGCTATGAGTGTTGCATTTTGAAAAGCGACCTAAAAGTTAACAGAACATTTCGCTCACAGGTTGCGAAGTAAAATTTATTCAAAAGGTATTGTTTTCTCTGCTTCGTTGTTTTTGTTTTTGTTTTTATTTGTTTTTGTTGGGTATATATTTTTTTTCGAATTGAAATGCTTTTGAATCTGAAATGGAGTCGCCCGTGAAAAATAAAAGAAAAATGTGTTGGGAGAGAGAATGATTCGTTGGAGAGCGAGAGAGGGAGAACAAAAAGTGTATCAACAGCTGCGCCACCTCATCTATTCCTACATCGATTTATTTACCAAGCGACAGAGGGACGGAGAGGAGATTAACACAAGTGGCAATCTCCACCACAAAAACAACAAGCATGCAAAAGAAAATAGATTAGTGTATCCCCTTCAGTACTTGGTCGCATTTTTATCACGAGTTTTTGGTGTGATAAGACGATTTTATTGATGTTAGGGAGAGTTAGTGAAGATAAAAAGGTTAATGGTCTGAGTCATCACTATCTTAAACCCAACACGAGTTTCTGAACCTGTATCAAATCGACAAATAATGAGCAGAACAAATATAAAAGTGTTTCCCAGTACTATAGAGCTTAAGGTAAAATTTTTCTTTCTTCCACTCCTGACTTATTACTATTATTCACTTTGGACAAGCAACTAATAGGAATGCCAATCACATAGTCATCCTTCTCTGTACATATGTAACCAACAGGAGAATGAAGGAGGGAACACGTTTGCACAAGGACACGATGGCGCGAGTGTCTGAAGAGGGGAAACTGGTGCCGTGTGACCCACTGAGGGAAAAAAGGCCAATGTAAGCTAACAAAACGTAAACCAGGTCACAACGAGTCACGCTAACAAGCAACCTCCCCTCCTGTTGCTGAGCCTCACGCTGCCCACCTCAAACAGGAAGAGTAGAGGGGAAAAAAATGTATGACAAATAAAAGGAAAAAAGATGTCTGCTTGCTGAATATTAAAGTAGGAAAGTGAATATAATTATGATGAGGAAATGAGGAGAAAATTTTCCAATCATCTTGAAAATCTCTTTGTTTTTCTTCTTTTCTTTTCTTTATACTTGGAGTGTTTTTTTTTTTGTCCCTTTTACATGTGACGGAAAAAAGTAAAGTAGAGGGAAAAAAACCCTTCACTCCCATTTTTCCTTCACACAAAAGGGGAAAGAAAAGAGGGGAACAAAAATCTTAACAGCCGCGCCACAACCCAGCCTCTCTCTCCTGCATGCTAACCCAACCTTTCCCCATCCTTCCCTTCACCACCCCACCCCGTCCCCTCCCACCTTACACAACTGAAAGAAGGGAGGAAAAGAATAGAAAAACCCAACAGCACACCCTCAACTTAACTTTTCCCCATTGCACACCACCTTCACCCTCTCTTACACTCGCTCTTCCTGCCACACGTCCCTTCTCTCCTCCACCAAAAAGAAGGGAGTGTCAAATAAAGGAGTCTGACAGCCTTGCTTCAGTCCAGCCTTACCTGATGCTACCTGAGTTCTCTTCCCCACACATGAGAAAGATGGAAAGAGAGAGAGAGAGAGAGAGGAGCAAAAGATCCAAGTAAAAGAAACAGTGGGGAATAGGAGAAAATATCATAAGAAAGAGGTAAAGAAGAAGAGGAAGAAGAAGAAGAGAGGGAGGAGATACTGAGGAAAACTAAGAAGAAAGAAGATACTGAAGAAAACTAAGAAGAAAAATGAAAAGTGGTGATAAAAATTGAAGCTGAATAGAAAAAAAGATCAGGACGTTGTAAAAGAATAACAAGAATAGCAGCAAAAAGTGAAGGAAGAAGAAAAAGGAAAAGAAAAATAACAACAACGAAAATACCAAACGAGAACAAGACACAGGCAAACACACACACACAAACACACAAACACACACACCTTACCACACCATTTCAACCCAACGCAATGCAACCCAACCCAACCCAGGCAAGCTCAGAGCCACCATCCCAACACACATCACCTTGGCCCACTCCCCTGCCAACCACAGCCCACAGCCCACAGCATTCCACCCGCAGTGTCTTCCCAGTAAGTATCAGGAGCCCACGTCACAGCGCCCTGCTCACTGTCTCGAGTTCTCACCCAGCATTCCCCCTGTCTCATGCCTCTTTGCGCCCGAGAAACACTGCATCACACCCCAGCCCAGTGCTTTTGACAGGCTTGGGGCGTCACGGGAGTCCCACTGCACCAAAGGCTGTCTTCACACTAATGTTGTTTCTTCTCCTTTGATATATGTGTGTAAATGGATCATGATGGAACGTTCTCTTCTTTAACTTCTTGACATCGTGGAGGAAATGTTTTGTTGTGTTTTTTTGATGTTTTGGGAGCTTTTTTGTGGTTCGTATTATTGATGGTGTTTGGTATTTGTGGTGTGTTGGTGCGGGCTTTCCGAGGGATTGTGATGGAAGGGTTTCTTGGTTCTTGCTTGCTTCTGTTGCTGCTTTTCAGTGTTTCTTGCTTTTTTTTCTTTGTTGTCATCGTCTATCTTTTGTTTTCTTTTCTTCTTTTCCTTTTTTCTTCATCCTTTTCTTTTTTTTCTTTTTTCTTTTTTCGTATGCTTACTTATATCTATTCTTTTGACGTGTGTGTGTGTGTGTGTGTGTGTGTGTGTGTGTGTGTGTGTATGCGTGCGTGTATTATGAAGGGCAGACAAGTGTTAATGTTCTTTTATTTGTGCATTTGTGTGTTATTATTTTTTTTATTTCAGTGGCATAGCGTCTGTCTGTCTGTCTATCTGTGTGTCTGTCTGTCTGTGTGTCTGTCTGTGTGTGTGACGGTGCTCCAGACGCGCGTGTTTGTTGTCATGTTGGGAGGATTTTTGTGCGTGTCAGAGCGCGGCGCTGTGATGGAAGTCCGCTGCAAGCCCTCGTCATATTGGTGTTATTTTTCGTTATTTTTCCACCCGCGTGTACGTAGCAGTAATATCTCCACGTCCACACGCCACTACACACACACACACACACACACACACACACACACACTGTACACGTTTACATATATGGACACCCTTAAAAAATTGTTCTCACTTTCCACCCACTTCCCTTCTACGCTCTCTCTCTCTCTCTCTCTCTCTCTCTCTCTCTCTCTCTCTCTCTCTCTCTCTCTCTCTCTCTCTCTCTCTCTCTCTCTCTCTCTCTCTCTCTCTCCCCTAGAATCAAGACCAGATAGACACAATGACTGACCGACAGACTGACTGACTGACTGACTGACTGACACCTCCACGTCGGAAGAAAATAAAGAAAGGCACCCGTCAGATTGAGAGAGAGAGAGAGAGAGAGAGAGAGAGAGAGAGAGAGAGAGAGAGAGAGAGAGAGAGAGAGACCTGGTACTGAGCATCATCTTTCCTATATACATTTGTTTCGTTCATTGATAACATAACACAAGAGAGTCGATCGGAACGTATTTAACTCATCGTCCTTCTCTCAAGCAACATACCACACTTAAAACTAAGAAAAAATGAATAAGTGTATCATCTGGAGTATTTTGTATCGAGCAAGTACCGAGCGGCTTCGAAACAGATCCGAAGCGATGCTACTCACTCGTCAGTCATCACTACCTCAGCTCAGTGCTCAGTGTTGCCGACCGGTGTGTAGTGATATATTGTGCGGTGTTCGTGCGTGCGTGTGTGTGTGTGTGTGCGTTTCGTGATGGATACTGTACTTTGAGGAACACTTTTATATTGCCACGGTGAAGCAGAACTTAGAGATTAACTGATGATAGCAACGCGAAGAGGAAAAACTAAGGATAAAGTGTAAAGACTACCATAAAACACATATGAGGGGCAGGAATTAGTGAAGGAATAGCTCACCAAGACAAAAAAGTACTGAGGAAAGCTTGCAAAAGACGCATCCTGAGTAGTGACTTAAACTGATAAGATGGAGGTGAACCAGGATCACCAAAACCACTCACCAAGCCTGCTCCCCAGCATCCAGCAGCCACGTGGTAGAGGTAAGATGTGTGTGTGTATAAACGTGTGGGTTAGTCGTGGTGCGCTGAGTAGAGAAGCGTGAGGAAGGAAGAATGGAAGAATGGTTGGGTAGGTGATGAGTGTGTATTAGCTGGCAGGGTGTGGTGAATGCGAGCCACGTGAGTTTATAGGTAAAGCAGGTGTGGTGTGCATGAGTCGATGGTGAGGCGAGGCAAGGCACTCGGGACAGGCCGCTGCCATCACAGGGGAGGGTGTGAGTGATGACTTTCTACCAGGCTTTCCCGTCAGACTTCGATTTCTTCTTTTGGAAATTGGTTATAAACATTTTCCTAATATTCGTCACAAAATTTCAGAGACAGTTGTATGAAATATAGAAACAAATTTTGACGCTTCCAGTCTCCTGGATAGAACACGGGCACTGGATGCAAGGCAAAGTCTGAACTCTCTGCATTAAAGTTTGAAAGAGAAAGAAAGAGAAAAAAAAGTTTTGTTGGTAATTTTCCGACTGTACAGATCCTGAATTTTGGACGAAGTAAGATAATAACTGCAACACTGGCCTGGGAGTTCTGGGACTGTGACTACTGGAGCCTTGCATCCTGTGTTAACCACCACCCACCACCACCACCACCACCACCACCACTACCACCACCACCACCACCACCACCACCACCACCACCACCACCACCAGCAACAACAAAATTATACTACCCCCACTTTCATTAACACCGATGAAAATTATAATGAGAATAACGGTAATAACAATAACACATATAATAACACTATGATAAGAAAACTAATAGCTATACTAATATCAACAACCAATGATAAGAACACTAACAAAACTGATAAGCTGCACGCACACACACACACCCACACACACACACACACACACACACACACACACACACACACACACACACACACACACACACACAGGGAGGAGAAATCAGCGTCCAATTAAAACAAGACTGGAAAGCTGTGGGGAAGGAACGCCTTTGGGAGGGAGGCGCCTGTGGGAGGTATTGGGACACACGTGAATTAAAGGCGCACGCTTATTAATGAGTGGATTTGATCTACACCTGTCCCACACCCGCCCTTACCTGTGTGTGTGTGTAGGTTTGGTGTTCATTAGCGGGCGTTAATTAATCAGAGTTTACCTGTGCGTTTAATTCGGTTCGCATTATTCCCAATTACTGTTCAAGGTGTGTCTGGTTTTTATCGTCAGTTTACTCTCGCAATAGTCAAGGTAGCATTACGTAATTTGTTTTATTTATTTATTTTTTTTTTTTTTTCATCTGTGTATTTTTTGGGGGGTTGTTTTTGTAAGTATTTATTGTTTTGACTGGTTTAATTAAATAGTAAACACTGGTTGAGTGGATGAAATGGACACTAATTTGAGCGTTTCCCTTCCCCATTCTCCTCGTCCTCCTCCACTTGCTTCCCTCCCTCCCTCTCTCTCTCTCTCTCTCTCTCTCACTTCCTCCCTCTTATCCCCTCCTCTTCCTCCTCCTCATCTTCCTCCTCCTACTCTTACTCCTCCTCTGTTCCCTAAAGCTGAGGAACGCTACAGCCTTGACCTGACCTAACATGGCCTACTCTCTTCCTCCTCCTCCTCCTCCTCCTCCTCCTCCTCCTCCTCCTCCTAGAAACCTGGATCATGCTCTTATATTTTTTCAAGAAGCAACAATTCCAGGTCGTTTATCGTGTGCTTCCCCCTCTCTTTTTACTCTCTCTCTCTCTCTCTCTCTCTCTCTCTCTCTCTCTCTCTCTCTCTCTCTCTCTCTTGCTCGTTTTTTTCGCACGATATTCTCCCTTTTTCTCTATTCCTCTATTTTCTCTCATGCTTTTACCCTACACACACACACACACACACACACACACTCACTCACGCACACACACACACGTTGTCAGCCAGTGGGGAAATAACATCTATAGTACAAACACCAACACCAATAACAACACCATTGACAGCACAACACCAAGTGGAGAACAACACTTATAAACTTCAAACACTCCTACAGCAAACACTGATCATAGAAAACGCGGAGATATTAAATGAACGAAGAAAATGGAGGGGGGACTGCAGTTTTTTTATGTTTTTGTCTTTTATCTCCGTGTCTATGAGGATAAATATTAACTTTTTATTTGGTATCGTTACATGTTATTAGTTTTCATAATAGAGGACGAAAGAAGGACTAAAGGTGACTGGGAGTGTGGGAGGTGGGTAGTGGGGGGAGAGGGGGTGGGTAGTGGGGAGGTGGGGGTGGGGAGGAGAGAGGCAAGATGGCGGCGGACACTACTCCATTATGCTGTCTTTTGCAGTGATACGTAATACTGCAACGCCTCCATCCTTTTTCTTCTTCCTCTTCTTCCTCCTCCTCCTCCTCCTCCTTTTCCTCCTCCTCCTCCTCCTCCTCCTCCTCCTCCTCCTCCTCATCGCTCATCTCCCTCCCGTTTTCTTTCTCTTTCATCTCCCTGTAGGCTAAAATACCGCGATCAGTCTCTCTCTCTCTCTCTCTCTCTCTCTCTCTCTCTCTCTCTCTCTCTCTCTCTCTCTCTCTCTCTCATGCAAATCAGGCAGAAAATTTGAACCTGCCGGCCAATTAGAGAAAGGAAGACCACAGACGTTAATTTGGTAACTCCGCGATGCAACACAAGGCTCTCTCTCTCTCTCTCTCTCTCTCTCTCTCTCTCTCTCTCTCTCTCTCTCTCTCTCTCTCTCTCTCTCTCTCCCTCCGCTGTCTCTCCTTATTTCGTTCCGCGTCTGGTCGTATTTTTGTTCTCAGTTCATTGTTTGTTTAGTTTAGTTTTTCTCTTCTTTTTTTTCTTTTTTTTTTTGTGTGTGTGTGTTTTCTGTAAGTCATTTGCATTTTTTGGTGTTGTGTTGTCAGTTGTGTTTCTTTTGTTTGTTTGCTCTTTCTCTCTCTCTCTCTCTCTCTCTCTCTCTCTCTCTCTCTCTCTCTCTCTCTCTCTCTCGCTGACACATACTTTCAGCCACTTCTTACGTGCCTTCCCGCGTCTTTTCTCTCTCTCTCGGGACGAATGCAGAGAGCGAGGCACCGCGAGGAAAGTTTCTTAA
Organism: Callinectes sapidus; assembly: GCA_020233015.1. Lineage (NCBI taxonomy): Eukaryota > Metazoa > Arthropoda > Malacostraca > Decapoda > Portunidae > Callinectes > Callinectes sapidus. Next base: position 2,991,726 of record CM035193.1, read on the forward strand.
TCCCACGAACTCATCACCTTGAGAAGCCTCGGACTTAGTTAGAGAGAGAGAGAGAGAGAGAGAGAGAGACGGGCGATATAGAGAGGGACCGAGAGAGAGAGATGAGAGATTGAGAGCGCGGAGAGAGAGAGAGAGAGAGAGAGAGAGGGGGGGGGGGGGCAGCACCCATCCACCTCAGCTGTTGTCTCGCCATGTAAAGTGTCTTCCCATAATTCTCTGGTTTACTTATAGACTCTTCTGTGTTGGTTTATGTCCATCCCACACTCTTGTATGCATCGATTTAGTAGTATTAAGTCATTCTCTTTATCTCTATCTATTATCTATCTTTCTATCTATCTATCTTTTCCACTTCCTCTTTCTCTTCTTTTTTCTTCAGGTCATAAATGAAGTTAGGTTAAGTTAGGTTGAGTTAAGGATTAGTTTGTTTGGATTGGTGTGAGTTTTGGGTATGGTTAGACGATTCTATTGACATTTGGAAGAGTCTATGGAAGTCAGACGATTAGTGGCTAAAGTCTATACCATTTGAATCCCCACATGAGTTTCTGAAGGTGTATAAAATCGCTAAATAGTCAGAAGAATGAATATGAAAAACACGCCCCAGTACTGAAGGGTTTAATATTTTCTGCTCCTATTCCTCCCATAATTCAAGGATCTTTCAGCTTCACCAGCATGACCCTTCGACGCTCCAGGCTTTATCACAGCTCCATCCAACCATAAACCCCCGTGTCTTCCCTTCAGATCAATTCAAGACGGTAGATATATTGCGCTATTGAAGGTTGCCCATTTATCCTTGCTTCACTCAGGGATCTTTCTGCATCATTTAGTGCGATAACGGAAGCCAAGTGGTGCTGTAGGCCTTGTCACCACTCACAAAGGAATACAAAGACAAACAAAACACGACCTTCCGGCACACACGCAACAATTAGAGCAAGGAAAACCACAAACATTAATTTGGAAACACAAGGAAAACCAACACTAACGCAAGAAATAAGGTGTGGTATATTTTTCTCTCTCACTTTTCCCATACTCGCTCTCCCTTTCTCCCTCTCCCTCTCTCTCTCTCTTTCCCCCACTCTAGGGACGGCTTCTTTAGACCAAAGGGTACACGTCCTCTATACAGGTTAATTAAAAGCCGTGGATCGCTGGCCAGTACACGAAGTCTTAAGGAAAGGGATATACAAAGGCATCATAGAGGTCTTATTTGGTAGAGGACTCAGAGTAACAGTCTCAGAGCGTCTCAGTGAAGCAGGAATGGTACCTTCTTTTTGTGGGGATGAAACGAAAAGTAACAATACGTGGATGGCTTTGTCGAGGAAAGGTAAAGAGAGGCGAGGCAAGGCAAGGAGTGGAAGTACAAGGGATTCGTGCAGTATTGGCCTCCGTGTCTTGAGAAAGCTACTAGATTGCTTTAGTCTTTTCTTACTCTGACCATACGAATAGAGAGGGAAAAAATATTAAGGGTAAAAGTGGCCATTGTGAAAAGTGAAAGGTATAATTGTCTGAAATGTTTGTGTGTGTGTGTGTGTGTGTCTGTGTGTGTGTGTGTGTTCCAGCAGTGTTTCCGTCCATACAGGGCCGCAGTGTCGCCTTGTTACCGCCTCTCGTTACCTCGTCAGTGGGCAAACCGAATCACTCAAGCTGTTGGAAGGTTGATGGGTTTTAGATGAGCATTGATTTCGTGGCGGTGTTTCCGGAAATTGATACGCGGAATATGTGGACATCTGATTTTTATTATTTCTTATTCTTTTTTTTTTCATTTTCTTCCTATTAATCATCTGCACTTTTATTATTTCTTATTGTTTTTTCTTTCTATAAATCAAAGAACATGTACCTTTTTTTCCTATATGTAGTTGTTATTACAGACGTTGTTTTAATGATAGTTTGAATACATAAGACCTTTCTCTTTTTCTTTTCGTTTAGCTTTTTTTCTACTTTATTTTCTTATCAATTGTTGTTATTTTCTTTTTAATGCATAGATTTTGATGATACTTTGTACATAATATGTGGTCTTTATTTCTCGAACGGTCTTATTTTCTTCAGTTTAGTTTTGTTTCCTTCATTCATCACCTTGATTTAATTATCTCCTCTTGTATCTCTTCTATTCCTCTTCTCTCTCTCACTCTATCACTCCCTTCCTCCGCCCTTTTGTTCTCTCCTTACGTGATTTATTGCTTATACTCTCCTTGCTAACCCTCACATTCTGGTCTTCATTATTCATTTACTTATCACTTGTCTCAGATTGCATTCGTTTCCTTATCTGTTTATCACTTATGTCATTGCTTTCCTCGTATTTTTGTTTACCGCAGTCTTCACTCATCTCTTCATTATCTCCATAAGCGTTATTCCTTTGTTTCATCTAGTCCTTCGTTTAATATATTCTTCATAACTTCATATATCTCAATTATGGCTATCCATGTCCTTCAACAGCTTAATTTTTCATTTTTATCATTGTCTCTTCATTTCTTATTCTTTTCTCTATCCCTCCCTTCAATAACTTTATCATTTTTCCTAATGTCTTTTCAATTCTTTTGGTTTTATCCTCATACATTCCTTTAATAACTTAATCTATCACTTTTACCAATGGCTTTTCAATTCTTTTTTTCCTTTTCCTCATCTATTCTTTCAATAACTCCATTTATAATTTTTATCACTGTTTTTCAATTCTCCTTTTTTTCCTTCATCCATTTCTTCTTTCCTTACATCTTTCCCTGCTTCTTGTGTTCCTAAACCAATCTCCTCATGACTGTAATCTTGTTTCCCCACACTAAGTAAGCAGATTGGGCTAAGCTATTTCCCTCATCCTCTCTTCCTTTCCTTACGTCTTTGTTCTTTTTCCTATAACACTTTCCTATCCTTACCAACAATGAGTGATTAAGCAGATGACAAAATTATCCGTATTATTTTTCCGTTTTTTTCATCTTTTTTCCTCTTTTTTTCGTATTGTTTTATCTCTTACATCTTCATTCTAGCTAATCCTTGCCTTCTAACAACTATTTTCGTTATTCTTCACTTGTAACAGGGCAACAAAAATGATAATCTCTCTCTCTCTCTCTCTCTCTCTCTCTCTCTCTCTCTCTCTCTCTCTCTCTCTCTCTCTCTCTCAATACAGTGCTTCCAAATCTTTCTTCTCTCTCTCCTCTCTCTATTTTTCTTTCTTTTTTTAACCTTTCCTCCTCTTCCTCTTCCTCCTCCTCCTCCAAGTCGTGTCCTGACCTCTTCAGTCGTGTCCTGACCTCTTCAGTCGTGTCCTGACCTCTTCAGTCGTGTCCTGACCTCTTCAGTCGTGTCCTGACCTCTTTTGAGTCGTGTCCTGACCTCTTCAGTCGTGTCCTGACCTCTTCACTGGTCACACGTCACTAGCCCAGCTCCGTGCTGACCTCAGTAGTCTCGTGACTGCTCGCTACCTGCCTCTCGTGTGCTAGAGTGTGTTCGTTTGTTTGTTTATCAGCGCATTGTGTTTGAGTGTGAGCGTATCATTGTTTATTTGCGTTCTGATTTGCGTGAATCTGTGTTGTGTGGCGTGTTTTAAGAGTGTTTTGCGCAGCCTGTCGGTATTGGTACCTCGCGTTACTGCGTTGTACCAAAGTGTGTAAGTGTGTTGCGTAGTGTACTGTGTTACATGTTGTGCTGTGTGCGTGTTGCGCCGTGCTGAGTGTTGTGCCGTGTTGCGTGGTGTGTGTTTGAGTGCTCGTTACACAACACAGCCTGCCATTCCTTCCAGAATCTTCTTGCCCCCAGTTCATCGCGGGACTAACGCTAAGTACCCCATTAATAACATTGCCTTGTCTTCTGTTTCATTTGCAGCGATCCAATTCTTCTATTGCAGCGGCTTCATTTATCTATTCACTTTTATCTTTTGCAGCGACTAAATTTTATTTAAATTTTTCTTTCACAGGAAATTAAATTTTCGTTTTCCTACTTATCATATCTTCCTACTTAACAGACCTCACTTCCAACCTCACTTGCCTTCCTTAATCCCTTAATTCCTTAATCACCAGGGATTAACGTTCTACCTCGCCCTTTCCTTCAGCTTATCTTCCCGTCTTTACCTGCCCGGACCACTCCCTTTCCCAACCGCCATTTTTCACCCTGATCCGCCCACCTCCACACCTGTGACTGACGTCACCCTCTAAATCCTTCCCATCTGTGCCCGACCTCACTTACCCTATAATTTCAAAATGCCTTCCTACCCCAGGTGCGAGTCTTGCAGCGGCTCCTTCTCCCCTTCTTTTTTTACGGGCTCCTCCCAGGTATGCATCATGTGCAGGAACAAGCGTGACATGGAGGAAAAACTGAAGCAAGCGCACGACCGGATCGACACCTTGACCCGCAGTTTGGAGACACTTCAGGAGTTTGTCTCCAACAACATCGGACTCAGCGAGGGACAACGAACTGCTGCAACCGCTGTCGCCTCTCACCAGCGCCTCCGTCCTACCCAACAAGCGGCACCATTCACCTTGGTCAGGAATGGTGCCCGCCCACTGAGAAAAAAATCATTCTTGCCAATCACTACTTTTAACAGGTACACGATCCTGACCGACGAAGAGGAAGAAGAGCAGGAAACACGACTGATCGGCGACTCCATCATCAGGGGACAGCTGGAGGAATTCTGCGGGAGAGCGCGCCCGACGAGGAAGAGGCTGTGCATGCCTGGTGGTCGTCTGGACGATTTCACCGAAGCCTGCAACGAGGCGACCAACGGATCAAATAACGACACTTTTCTGATTGTTCACGCAGGTACTAACGACGTCCAGAGCACCAGGTCCGAGGAATTGATGGAGAAATATAAGAAGATGATCCACGCATACAAAAATAAATCTCGAAATGTCATGATTTCAGGTATTCTCCCCAGGATGGCAGCCCCCGACGCGTTCTACAACAAGGCCTTCAGCACCAATAATCGCCTCAAATCTCTCTGCCAACAGGAAAACGTGGAATTCATCGACCTGTGGAATGACTTCTATAATAAGCCTCTCCTCTTTTCCAGAGATGGTCTTCACCTCAGCGACATTGGCTCGGCGCGCTTCGGCAGACTAATGAGTGAGAAAGTTTCATGTTTCAGGCAAAAAAAACCAACAGAGGCCTCCTGCAGACTCATCGACATAAATGAACACCCCTGTACGACGACGCCCGCACGAAATGTTATTAAATGTTGCATGTTTAATGCTCGCAGCTTAAGAAATAAATTTTCAGATCTCGAAGTCCTCGCAGCATCCGAAGATTATGAAATTATTGGCGTAACCGAGTCTTGGCTTAACACTCAAAATAGAGATTTTCTTGCAGAATTTAAATTACCCGGGTATTCAATGTTTAGCTGCGAGCGAGGAAACAGATCAGGAGGAGGAGTGCTATTCTTTGTGAAAGCCAGTCTTCATCCAACAGTCGTAGAGAAAGAAAAAATCATCAACCTAGATAAAATATTCATACAGTTAAATGTTCGCTCTAAGAAAATAATACTCGGACTTGTTTACAGACCGCCAGCACATAACCCCATCGCTGATAGGAAACTGTACGAACAGTTAACCGATATAAGTGACTCAATCGATAGCGTATTTATAGGCGATTTTAATTTACCCGTAACTCTCTGGGGAAACCCTTTAACGTCACATATGGGTCACGAATTATACAACTCCTTGCTAGAAAGCGCACTTTGTAAACCGCTTTCAATAATCTTTAATAAATCATTCAACTCGGGTAAGGTTCCAGACGACTGGAAACTCGCAAATGTGACCCCTATCCAGAAAAAGGGAGATAAATCACAACCTTGTAATTACAGACCGATCAGCCTCACGTCCGTAGTTTGCAAAGTTATGGAGACCATTATCCGCGACAAAATAGTAAATTTTTTAGAAGTAAACGAACTGATTAAAAATTCCCAACATGGTTTCCGTAATAAGCGCTCATGCCTAACGAATTTGCTAGATTTTTATAATGATGTATTCAACATATACGATGAAAGCAAAGCGGTAGACATAATTTACTTAGATTTTCAAAAAGCGTTTGATACAGTGCCCCATAAGCGATTGCTCACGAAGTTACAAACTCATGGGGTAACCGGTAAATTTCTCAACTGGATGGAAGACTGGCTTTCCGATAGAAAACAGCGGGTTGTCGTTAACGGTAAATCATCGAAGTGGCGCAACGTAATTAGCGGAGTTCCTCAGGGTTCTGTGCTTGGCCCTGTTCTTTTCATAACATATATAAATGACATAGATGAAGGCCTCAATTGTAAAATATCAAAATTTGCGGACGACACAAAAATAACCGGTAGAGTAACCACAGCAAGCGAAAGACTACAACTACAATCTGATCTCGATCGCCTAGTTAACTGGTCATCTAAATGGCAAATGAAATTCAACTTAGATAAATGTAAAGTCCTTCATATAGGCTATCATAACACTCATTCGAACTATTCAATGGACGGTTTTAGATTAACGGAAGTAAATCAAGAAAAAGACCTCGGTATAACAATCAGTAATGACTTAAAACACGGTAAACATTGCTCAGAAGTCGTCAAGACCGCTAATAAATTAGTTGGATTCATTGGACGAGCATTCGAATTTAAATCTGAAAAGGTCATTCTCACTTTGTATAATGCACTCGTACGTCCACACCTTGAGTACTGCGTTCAGTTCTGGTCACCTTATTATAGAAAAGATATAGATAAGCTGGAGAGAGTTCAAAGACGAGTCACAAAATTAATTCCACGATTGCGAAACAAACCGTACGAAGAACGACTGAAGGAGCTTAACTTGTTCAGTCTATCGAAACGCAGACTGCGAGGCGATCTTATAGAAGTCTTCAAAATGTTCCGTGGCTTTGATAACGTAAACATAAATGATTATGTAGTTGTTGATCGAACAAGCACAACCCGTAGTAATGGCTTCAAGATAAATGGAAAACACTTTCGCTCCGAAGAAGCAAAACATTTTTTCTTTAACAGAATTGTAAATGTTTGGAATTCTCTACCAGCACACGTAGTCAATAGTAATACCGTCGCAACATTCAAGACCAGACTCGATAAATATCTCGCCGCGAATCCACACCTCTCATACTTCGCGCCTTCATAATCTTTCTCCCTTCAGAAGTATGCTAGTTTTAGTAGCATAGAGTATTCAACCTCTTCATCTCTTCCTCTGTACTTCACCAACTCTTTGATCCTTGACTGCTGTAGATTAGTGTTTAGAGTAGCACACAGGCAGCCTCGTGAGGCCCAGATGGGCTGTTGCTGCCTGTAATTCCTTTGTGTTCCTTTGTGTTCCTCTTCCTCCTCCTCGTCATGTCCTTGTCCTCTCCTCTCCTCCTCCTCTTTCTTCTCTTTATGTCCTCTTGTCCCTCCTCCTCTTCCTCTCTTCACCACTTTCTTCCTCTTCTGCTGTTTCTATTTTCCCATTTCTTCTTTTTATCGTTATGCAATTTTCTCCTTTTCTTTTTTTTTCTTAACTGACTTTTCTTCACTTTAGTCATCGTTGTTTTTTTGTTTGTTTGTTTTTTCATCTATCTTCGTTTATTTACTATTAATGTCTTCTTCATTGGGGGAATTTTGTTTTTTAATCTTTAATTCTTCCTTTTTCTTTTTTTTTACATCTGCATATCTTTCTTTTTTACATCTTTTTCTCTCTTATTTTACTTCCACATCTCTCTCTCTCTCTCTCTCTCTC
>CM035193.1:3188247-3199999 GCA_020233015.1 Callinectes sapidus
AGAGAGAGAGAGAGAGAGAGAGAGAGAGAGAGAGAGAGAGAGAGAGAGAGAGAGAGAGACACACACACACACACACACACAAGAATTTATAACGAATTTTAATGTGCCAACTTGTTGCTTTCAGTTCACTTTTATATATTACTCCTTCCTCCTCTTCCTCCTCCTACTCCTACTCCTACTATTCTTCCTCCTCCTCCTCCTCTTCTTTTTCTTCTTCTTCTTCCTTCTACTCCTACTATTCCTCCTCCTCCTCCTCCTCCTCCTCCTCCTCTTCTTCTTCTTCCTCCTCCTCCTCCTCCTCTTCTTCTTCTTCTTCCTCCTCCTCCTCCTCCTCTTCTCCAATCCCCGTCAAACGTTCCCTCACTCCTCCCTCAAGTGAAGCAATTCGTCATTCCCTTTTCCCGCAGAATTCTGATCAATTCCCCCCGCGGCTTTTCATTACTTTCACAATTATACCATTCCCGCGCCATTGCAACCCCCCCCCCCCGCCCCCCCCCCCCCCCGGCACTGATATTCCCGCTCACACGTTAAGAAATTCACTCACCCCAAAAAAGTGTACTGAATCGAAATACACCACTGACAACTTTTATTTTATTATTCATTTATTCATCTTTTTCTGTACCAGTGAAGTATTTATCAATGTGTCTGTTCCCTTCACTTCCTTCCTCCGCTCCCCATCCTTCCCCTTCCTTCCTCCCCTCTGTGTATTGTACGAGGGGTATCGGGTATTCCTGCATTCATAGGCTCCCCTCAAATTAATTCACTCCTCTGAAATATGCAGCGAAACTCGAATTCATCCGGGCAAGCAAACGGACACACACAAATGAATAAATGAAGAGCTTCCCCCGTGCATGTTTCATAGAGAGCTGCACGAGGCATTGTACCACGTCAGGGCTTCAGGGAGGCGGAAGGTGCGTGGCTTCAGGTGGTAAACACGATGCTGGAGTGAATATGGAAGCAAATAACCCGCCTGCAAAACATATTACACCGCAGGGACAGTCGACGTATCACACTGCCTTCACATCGCTTAGTGCTACTCCGTGTTTGGCGCACCTTCGAGTCGTGGGTGTGTCAGTATTTGTTGTCACCAGATCGATTTAAGATTTACAGCACAAGACGAATTAGGAGTGAGTGTAGTGGGAATGGAATGGCTGTATCACCTCTGCTTAGTGTGCATTCATAGGTCACTCTGTCTCTGATTGATACATTCACACCCTAATAATTGAATAAAGGTGTGTGATGAATCAGTGCCACGGAGATGAAATTGGAGATAATGAAGTGATAGTGAAGAAGATTCTCACATATGTACAGCTCCGGTTAGAAATTGTGTCATTGGTTTTAGTCACCCCAAAGGATAACTGTAGGAAATAAACTGAAACTCCTCCCTTCACAATCAGGAAAAAATGTTGCAGGGGTTTACTGAATGCAGACGCTGTTATTGATGAAAGACATGCTGCTCTCGAATCAAGCTGCATATTAAACGTTCGACTCTTTCCTCAGCGCTGTTCTTCAAAGGTTACACAGATGACTGGTCAGGTTTCCATCGGTGTTCTTTCTGTTAGCGCTGCACATGTGGCCAGTCGCACAAAAACTCATAAACAACACTGACCTCCCTCGAAACCTGTTATAAGTAGTCGAGGTAAGACTAAAACCTCCGCAATACCAAACAAACACACCACAATACTCGTAAAATATGTGTTGCGCCGCCACTATAGAAAACTGATGTGACTGTACGGTGATAAACTACGATAAAGTAAAAGACACAATATCTGCATTAAGATACACATTGAATAGAAGAACGAATGAAGGTATTTTCTGTGCATCCTCCCCTGTAATTCCCTGAAATGGAAACACCCGCTGGCCATATAGATGAACCCGTGCACTGAAACCACAACGCTGGAATAAAAGAAGAAAGACGATTGAATCCCCCACGAAGGACCGACCGAAATAGAATCAGAGTATAATTTAGTGACCATTATATGTTGATGTAGCGAGATGGCGGAGTAATGAACGGAGAGGAGAAGTCTTGGCCGAGAATTTGGTGTCGTTAAGGTTGAGTCGGGCAAGTTACTCCAGAAAGGGTTGGCGTGTGGTCGATCCAGGACGAGAAGGGAATGGCACGAGAGGAGGAAACTGAACGGAAAGATCTCACGTTCCTTCAGGCAAGTTGTTGTGAAGTATTGCCTGCTATTTCGCCTTGAACTGCGTGGGGGGAGAGAGAGAGAGAGAGAGAGCTGGGGAGACGGATAGAGAGACTGGGGTGCTGGGTAAGGGAAAGCTATGAGAATGTCTACTTGGTTGGGGAGGATAAGGGTTTTGTGGGGAGGTAGAGTAAGATGGAACTAGAAGGGAGATAGGAAGAAGTAAGGAAAGGAAGGGAGGATACGTCTGGGCGGGGTTATGGCATGGGGAGAGAGTTGGGGAGAGGAGGCAGATGTATGAGTGAATAGGACAAGATGGGGCAGGGATGGGGTGTGGTAGGGTAGGGGAGGGGGGGGAGTTAAGTGGAGAGTTCAAAAGCCGGGTCGCTTCAGGAGTCACAAGGACCCCCTAAGTGGTTTTGGATGCTCTTGAAATCCATCACTGTTTATTTTTCATTTCTATCTACCAAGGGAGGGGAGATTTATCAAGGCGCTGTGCTTCGCTACCATTCCTCCCTTCCGTGACTTCTGTACCCATTTGCTGTTATGCTGTTTTATCCTCGTCTTTATGTGTGCTCAAGTTTTCCCTCTACCTTTTCTGAAGTGACAAATCAGACTTTTTTCCCTCTTTATTTTCTGTCATCAGGTAGTTTCCTTTGAGCATAAAAAACGGAACACCCACTCAGGGAAATGAAGGTGTAGAGACGCAGTAAATTATTGTAGCTCCTTTATGAAAATTACCTCCCCCTTACATGTACGTGGAGGCCAAAGAGCATAGAGTCCAATTAAGGAATGGGTGTGTGGTATTAGTGAGATTGTGAAGGGAATACACGACAGCGTTTCTCTTTGTGCCGCGCGTCTTTGTAAATGGGAAAAAATATAAATGAATAAAGACCAAGTTCATTAAGGAATGGGTTGAACAGTTGTAGTAATAGTAATGGTAATGGTAGTGGCAGTAGTAGTAGTAGTAGTAGTAGATTAGTATATCACCTTTACAAGATTAAACTATTTTCCTTCATTTAGGTTTAGTGAAATGGTGTGTATGTTAATGTATGAGTAATGAGTTTTTTTTTTTTTTTGAGTGAGTGAGTGAGTGAGTGAGTGCAGGGATCTATTTATTATCATCCCTGTATTTATTTCTTTCACTTTTTACTTTGTTATTTATCTTTTACTATTTATCCTCCTTTTTTTATTTTTTTTCGTTTTTAAACCTTGAAAATATTAGTAAAAATAGTAGTAGCAGTCTATTTCTTTCTTTCTTTCTTTCTTTCTTTCTTTCTTTCTTTCTTTCTTTCTCTCTCTCTCTCTCTCTCTCTCTCTCTCTCTCTCTCTCTCTCTCTCTCTCTCTCTCTCTCTCTCTCTCTCTCTCTCTCTCTCTCTCTCTCGTGAATCAGATGAGGATTCCGTGCAAACAAGTGAGCGATGCACGTAAGGGAGTGTGACGAGGGTTGTGATACTCCTGAAGGAAGGAAGGAAGGAAGGTAGCGGTGGTAACGAAGCCACTCAAGCCGTGGTGGGCGTGTCCTTGCTTCTTTGTGGCGTCTTTTGTACCCCCGCCCCCCCCCACCACTGCCGATGGGATGGGATCATTTAACCTGTCTTTCCTACTTCCTTCCTATTCTCCCTTCCTCGTGTCTTCTCCTTGCTATCCTTAATTATTTACTTGAGCCTCTTCACCACTTGTTCTTTTCCCAGGCTTTCCCTTTTCTTTTTTTTCCTTTTTTTTGTCTTTTCTGTTTCGTTGTTCCTTGTTTTTTTCTTTGTGTGTTCCCCGCTGTACATAATTATCCCTCACTTCAGCCTCTTTACCTGGTTTTCTCTTTCCAGTTTCTTTTTTGCTCCTTTTTGCTCTTTTTTTCTTTACTTTCTCCCATTCCAGTGTTTTTTCTTACGTTTTTTTTGCCTTTCCTGTGTTTTTCCCGGTATTTTGTGGTTGAGGGGACACGGCCAGGGGCAGAGAGGTGTGGTGAAAAGACCCACTGAGATGCCAGTCCCTGAATGATTTGGTATAGGCAATGTTCTTTCTTTCCTGTTTCCATTAGGACCGAGAATTGCCTTTTTTATATTATTTTTTTGTGTTTGAATTGCAGTGTTTATCAGTGTAGGGTACGTTTCTTTTTTTCTTTTTATTGGTTTGTATGTTTTCATTAGGATCAAGAAATGTTCTTCTTTTTTTTACATTGATTTTTATGTGTTTTAATTGCAGTGTTTATCATAGCAGGGTACGTTTCTTTTCTCTCGTTATCGGTTTGTACGTTTTCTTCTCTTCTGTCATAGAGTATTGATTTGTTCTGTTCCTTGCAGTTCTTTACCTCTACAGAAATTCATCTTTTTTCTAATTATTTCATGCCAGTATATTTTCTTCATATTTTTCATCAGTACTGGTAATAACTCCCTTTTTTTCACACTCTGCATTATTGTAGGTATATTTCCTCTACACTTTTCATCGCTATAGCTTTATTTTTTTCTTTATCATTTTCATCATTGTACGAAATAGTGCCTTTTTACTTGGAATTTTCATCACTATATGTTTTTGCTTCCTACATTCCATCACTGTTGCTTTATTTCACTTTTCTCATTTGTATCTGTTTAACACCTTTCCACTTCACATTTTTCATCACCATTTATTTTCCTCCCACTTCATTTTTACCTCCGTGGTTTATTTTTTCTTTCTATTTTCCCTCCATATTCATCACCATGCACGTATTTGCCTTGCCTTCCATCACTCGTGTCAACTGCAGCCCTTCACCGCACTCACCTCACATCGGGAAGAACTACAGTGGTATAAGTCTGCTCGTATGGTTATTGTGAAAGCTGCCACTGTATTTATGGTTAATCTCGACCCAGGTTCACCGCCGCCAACATAACTCCAGCCGCGTGTACTTAATTTCACGGTATGTTTGCAGCGTAAATTGGTTCACGTAGAATTAAAATGTTAAAATGTGTGTAATAATCTCCATATCACATTTTTTGGTTTTGTTTGTAGGGAAAGCCGAGATAAATGAGTTGGTTTTAGGCAGGTAAACTAAACGTAAGTATGGGGGTGGTGGTATCTTGCTTTACTTAGTGTTGATGTCACCTTATCGCTTCGTTCCTCGGGTGGCAGTGGTGTGTTTTGCTGTTTATTTGTGTGTTTGTTTACTTGTGTATATATAGACTGGCTTGTTTAGTTTTTTCACTCCTTCAGTACTGGAACGCATTTTTACTTGTAGTTTTGGGTACGACTAGATGATTTTATTGACGTTGGGAAAGTTTTATTGAGGTCAGAAGATTAGTGGCCAGAGTTTTCACTTTTCTAATCCTCACATAAGTTTCTAAAGCTGTATAAAATCAACAAATAGTAGAAAAAATTATTGTAAAAAATGTGTCGTAGTACTGAAGAGGTTGATTATATGTTGAGTCAGTGAATAACGAATAATTGAGTTACTGATTAGCTTATCTGGCTGACTGGCTGACTGGCTGACTGGCTGACGTATTGACACTCTATCTGGTTGCCTGGTGAGGTCTGGGACGCGCCAGACAACACACGGCCACTTTTAAAACACTGAGAGGCGGAACATGAGCGTCGGATCTGCTGGCTCTCTCTCTCTCTCTCTCTCTCTCTCTCTCTCTCTCTCTCTCTCTCTCTCTCTCTCTCTCTCTCTCTCTCTCTCTCTCTCTCTCTCGTACAAACATTCAGTACATTCGTTCATCGGCACCGTGGTTGTCTATTTGCGCCAAACACTCGGGAAGGGAGTCGGCCTGAGAGAGAGAGAGAGAGAGTGCCTTGCAACCCGCGGGACATGAAAGCGTAGCCGATGATGGAGTGGTTAGGGGAAGGCGTGTCCTGCTTGCTTGGTTCCCGCTGCCCCCTCACTCTTGTCTTCTGGAGAGTTAAAGTTCTGCTGATAAGTTTGTTAATATTGTGAGGTAATTTGGTGTGTTCTGTTTTCTCCCTTTTTTAGTCTAGTCTTGTGTTTGACCTTCATTTGTTTTCCTTTGTGTCTGTGGTTTGGAAGTGAGTTTGTTTCAGTTTTTTTTTTCCTTTTAATTCGTTAGGTCAGGTTTTATTTCTTCTTATTTTTTCTTCCATTTTAAATCATGTTAGTTTTCTTCTATTTATCTTTTAGTTCAAATAGATTTAGTTTTGTTTCAGTGTATTGTTTCCTTTCTTATTTTCCCTTTTCTTATTTCATTTGAAATCAAGTTCAGTTCCTGTCTGAATATTTTTTCTTTCATCTCAAATCAAGTCAGTGATGCATTTTCATCTATTTCTTTCTTCCTCTCAATTCAAATGAAGTATACGATAGTGAACTTATACCTTCACTTCCTGCTTCTTGTAACATGACGTACGAGAACAAGGAGACAACCTAACCTGAGCAGCTTGCATGTTTACACTCACACGCAACAGAATAATGCATCGTGCAATGATAATAATGATAATCCCGGAATGGCTATCACAAGCTCACCTGCCATTTCAGCTTCACTTGCACCTCCTCTTTTTTCTGGCCACTCAGAACGTTGCTCATCAAACGCTCATAAATAATTCCATGCGTTACATCCTCCGTCAGGGCCAGATGCAGCACACTGGCTTACTGAGGCACGACTGCAACACACACACACACACACACACACACACACACACACACACACACACACACACACACACACACACACACACACACACACACACACATCCAGACACAAGCAAAAGGTAAATGATCACTGCATTCAAAAAGTGACGCGTGCGATGCTGAGTTGAAGGGTGTGAGGCGCATGCTGTCTGCCGCACCGCCCCACCTCCGCCGCCGCCTCCTCGCCTCCTTCACCCTGGTACATTTGCCTTTTTCTCCCCTTAATGACTTCTGTCCGTGCAGCAGACACATAGAAAAATTAACCACCGCGACTCATTTGCAGGAATATGAGACCTAAGATGCGCCGAAAATACGAGTGTAGCTTTCATATTTCCCTGAACGTGTGTGTTGCTGTGCCCTGAGTGAAGGTTGCGTTGCGGTGAGAGTTGAAGTCTATATTTTGAAACACTCGGCTCTCTCACTACTATTTTCAAAGGCCACACAGATTACAAGCCGGATTTTTTAGGGTTTTTCTCCTATCAATTATAAAGTTAACTTCTTCATTTGGCATTAGAACCATAAAGACACCCTTGAAAACTTGCGTCACTTAAGCAGGAGCCATTTCAAACAGTGGAGGTGTAGCGCTGAAGTGTTTCTGAATATGGACGTCAACTGGGGGTGGTGAGGCTGGCGGGGAACACTTGAGCTGCGCGGTGAGGCCAGGCAGGGAGGGACAGAGGACCGCCACGAGCCCTTCAGAGGGTGTCGAGGGATTTAAAAAGAGGGGGAAGGGTAGGAATTCTTGTCCCATACGAAACTTGAGCTTTATTGCTTTGTAGGGAGAACACTAAAAGCTCTGAAGGGGAAAGATGTGACAAGAGGCGCTAAACGGACTAAAGGACACGCACACACACACACACACACACACGTATACACACACACACACACACACACACACACACACACACACACACACCTGAATGTTCCCTCCTTTGTTGTACTGTCGTCGTCTTTAATGTTTCCTTTGTGTGTATAGGAACTCTCTCCTTCTGGTAGGTAAAGCAAGACAATGTATTCAGCGGCTCTCCAGCGGTGCTACATACGCAGTCATGGGTAATATTCTGTCCTCAACTGTGTGGTATTCTTCAATGTTATTTTTGTATGATGAGTGCATAAAGACGTAGGTTATCTCAATTGGGTCCGTCTTCTTAATTAAACTTCTAGCTATTTTTCAAAAGTAGATTTAGTGGAAAATATATTCACTAAATATTAGTCCATGTCAAAACCCCTCACTTGTAATATTCTCGTTTAATCTTTTTATTGATCTTTTAGGGAACTGGTAATTAAGGGGGGTTTTATTTCCATTATTTTTGTTGCCTAAGTCCAGTTTTCCTGTCTTACATAAGAAAAAATCAGTCATCAAACTTACCAAACTGTCAGACCATCACCTCCCATTTTCTATTGTGACATAATAAGGAGCCGGTCTTCATAGGGGTAACAAAAGGTGTCCCGGTGGGTCCAGCGGTCCATGCTACACACACGTGCTTTGTTATACACCGCACTCATGAAACACACATAGGAGCGTCAGCAATGATAAGGTTCTAATTGAGTGAATGAGCGTGGCGTGTCATTCATCAGTCGGAGTGCCATTTTGGGGCCGTCATCAGTTAGTCAGTCAGCCGGAGCAGTATTGGTATGGAGGCTTGTTGAGCGCCATTAACAAGCGGTCAAACTACTCGTGTCTGATGGATGGGGACTGCCAATAAACAACAGCTTTGTGTGCGTTGCTATTTTGCATTTGATTTTTTCCTCTCCGTTAACTGGTCAACATTCAATAAATCTCGCGTGTGTTTGGCATCGAGATGAGTGAGGTCAGTGGATGATATTGTTTTTTGATGACTATCGTGGTGGTGGTGGTGGTGGTGGTGGTAATAGTAATGGTGATGGATGAAATCATGCACTTGTATAAAAAGTTCTTGTAGACGGAGAGTGAAAGTATCGAAAAAGGCAACAGAAGGTATGCAAATGAAGACGCGACGGACAGAAAATTATGTAGATGAAGAGTCCAGACATGTAACACCGACAGATTCAGTAGATAGGCAGTGAACAGACAACAGTGGGAAAAATTTTTGTTCTTCAGTGAAATTATATTCGTTATTCATGATGATGATGATGATGATGATAGATTACTTATGTAGTAGTCGAAATCTGGCCAACGGCAATAAAAACGGTTAAACACAAAGGTCCACTTAGATTCCAGTCCCCTAGAAAGTCCGAGGTTAGCCAAAAGAAGGAACACGGAAGATATAAGATAAAATAAGCTATAAATATACTTATCCTACATAAATTACTGAAATAACATTCATTATGATTATAATTTGCAGGTCACTTATGTCATATTGTTTATGCTCCTTTGATGTGGTAAAGAACATAAATTACTATTCAGATTCAAAGCATTTTAATTGACTTTGAATTGGAAATCATGCAACACGGATTTTAAACAAATGCTCTCTCTCTCTCTCTCTCTCTCTCTCTCTCTCTCTCTCTCTCTCTCTCTCTCTCTCTCTCTCTCTCTCTCTCTCTCTCTCTCTCTCTCTCTCTCTCTCTCTCTCTCTCTCTCTCTCTCTCTCTCTCTCTCTCACAAACGCTACAAAAACTATAACCATTTACTTTTTGGTGTTATTTACGACGAGTCGAGTGCCGGAACAGATTGGGCAAAAAAATATCTTTCCTTCCTCTAACCAATATATTCTGAACACACACACACACACACACACACACACACACACACACACACACACACACACACACACACACACACACACTAAAAAGTCTCCTAGAAAGCCACTCAAACTCGCAAGGAAAGTAAAAAAAAGAGAATTTTGTTCTTCCCAAATTACATAACGTGACTTTTCAACATCAGGCCACTTTTCATTTCTTTCTCGTGCTACCTGTCCACCTTGCTAATTAACCTAATTGAGTAAACGCTTATCTTTACTTCTGGGAATACTCGTGAGCGCGCTCGTGTGTGTGTGTATATACCTTCTTTACACTTTTATTAACTTTTTGGTGTGTGAATCTCTTATTTTGTTAGATTAGCTTTCCTTTCGTGGAATGTAGGAAAGTAAGCTCCAAAGAAACACAAAGAAAGAATGAACGATGATAACAACAACAACAATAAAAGTAGCAGTATTTTTTGGTCTTTCAGAGTACATATAGTAATTACTCCATGAAAGTGTATATATTATAAAAGCACCATATAGTTTACTTTTATTCCAGCTGCAATTGGTGACTTAATTTAAAGTACTAGTACACATGCTGGTAATTATGTGTGTGTGTGTGTGTGTGTGTGTGTGTGTGTGTGTGTGTGTGTATAGTACCCCTCCTGTCAATATTTACTCACTACTTCCATGGTGTTTAGTTTAATTTCCACAGTGTAAGAGAACTGGCCACACGTAAACGCATTTTATCTCCTTTTTTGCTTTCTGTAGTTATAAAATAGATTAAGTTTGTCATCCAGAGACTCCAGACTATCGGAAATCACTGAAGAATAATAGGAGTTGGAAGAGGAATAAGAAGAGGAGGAGTAGGAAGAGGAGGAGGAAAGACAAAGTAAAAAAGAAGGGAAAGAGAAAAGACAGACAAGTAAAAGGAAGGGAAGGAAAAGAAAAAACCCGGGGGGGGGGGGGGATGTAAAGAAAATTAAAGAAAGAAAGAAAGAATAAAGAGGATGGCGTAGACAGAGAGAAAGGGTAGTAAGAAAGTGAAGGAGGAAATTAGTGAGATTAGAGGAGATTGAAAGAAGGAAAGGGACACAGACAAGAGGGAAGGAAGGAGGGAAGGTAAGAATGAAGGAAGGAGGGAAAGTAAGAATGGAGGATCTTTATCTTGCAACAGTACATTTAGAGGCAAACTGACTCACTCACTCACTCACTGACTAACTGACTGAATGGGTGAGTTATCTATCGTCACTGCCTTATCTCCCTTTCATATCTATCCATCACTATCATTTTTCAAAGCCTCAGTCACAACTAGCTGCGTTTTCAAGACAGTTTCTCCTTATAATAATCTAGAAATCTTGTTAATCCTTTTTTATTTAAACAATCTGGGTTTTTTATTTGAATTTATGGGGTAAAGGAGGTCACTTAATGAAGACCTCCCATCTGAAAGCCCACCCACTTTGGAATCGTTATCCCGAGTGGACGCCCAATCTCCACTCAGACCGTAGCCAGGATTCGAACCCATGTGCTCGGGGATCCCAAGGCCTCCAGAGCGCTATCGGTTCCTCTGTGCCGCGTTTAACATAGAATTGCAAAAATATCCTTAAAAACATGAGGAATTTCACCTAAAGCCTTTCGAAAGTAGTGGTGGTGAGAGAGCTAAGTTTCAGAATACGGGTCATAATCTCATCTTAATCGCTTTCTGAATAGTAAGTGATATTAGATTAACTTTACTAACTAACCACTTAATTCTCTCTCATTAATATAACTTTACTATCTTAAGGGGAACTTTTTCTAGTTTATAATCGCATCTAAATCACTTTTCTGAATAGTAAGTGATGTTAGATTAACTTTACTAACCTGTCACTTATTTCTCTCTCATTAATATCACTTTACTGTCATAGGGGAACTTTTTCTTATTTATAATCGCATTTTAATCACTTTTCTGAATAGTAAGTGATGTTAGATTCACTTTACTAACCTGTCACTTATTTCTCTTTCATTAATATCACTTTACTGTCATAGGGGAACTTTTTCTTATTTATAATCGCATTTTAATCACTTTTCTGAATAGTAAGTGATGTTAGATTCACTTTCCTAACCAACCACTTAATTCTCTCTCTCATTATTATCACTTTACTGTCTTAAGGGAAGTTTCTCTAATTTTCCTGTAATATTCCGGTCGTCTTTCTGAACGCCAATTGGTGAAAAATGCGCGGGAATATCTCAGGAATTTTACGGGGAAGTCGCTTGAATAAGATGCAAAATTCGGACATATTTGCAAGACATCAAAATTTGCCGGCCTTGTCAATATTCTGATTTGCTATTCAAGAGATAT
>CM035193.1:3373694-3396652 GCA_020233015.1 Callinectes sapidus
CACACACAATACATAAATAAAAAAAAAAAAACGTGGTTCCCTACGTCATGAAGGAAGGATACAAGGATGCAACAAAGGCAAGAGAGAGACGATGAGTGCTGAAGACCTTTAATATTTCTCAAACTGCAGGAATCATTTCCACCTTTTCAAAACTCAAGTCCACTTCCTTCACTGTGGTTGTGTGTTGAGGTTAATTTCAGTGGAGTAATTTGTCACTTTTAAAGCACAACACAGTTTAGGAAAACCTCTTTTGTTTCTGAGTGCGTGTCTGGCTACGTGTGTGTGTGTGTGTGTGTGTGTGTGTGTGTGTGTGTGTGTGTGTGTGTGTGTGTGTGTGTGTGTGTGTGTGTGTGTGTGCAAACTTTTATACAGCAGTGCTTTCATTATCACAGTAGGAGAGCTCCATTTCCTCCTGCAGGCGCACCACGTTCCTGCAGTTCCAGCACCGTCGAGGCAGAGGCGGCGGCGGCGGCGGTAGCGGTGGTGGCGGCGGCAGAAACGCAATCAATCTTCGCTTTAGGCCATAAGAGCGCAGCGATCAATTGGCCGAGATGACGCAGCGTTTGGAAAGCGAAAATTTAGTCCCACTCACACGAGGACACTGATTACACACTACAGCACAGCGCCACAGCCCGACACTGCCTGCAACCCTCAATCCTCACACCACACCATACAATGAAATGAAAGACAGCAACAGTGACAGTATAGAAAAAAAAGAAAAAAAGAGTGGAAAGTCAGAAATGAGACGTAGAAAAATGCTTAGTAACTGGGAAGGTAACATTACACAATGATGAGCGACATGTGGGCAACTTCGTGAGAGGCAACAAAGAACCACCACCACCACCATCACCACCACCACCACCACCACCACCAATGGTCCAATAGTCCAATAATCTCATAAACAACGGGCGTCCTGGTGACCGATTGGAGCCTCTACAACCGACTATCACTGCACCAAGAGGAGGAGGAGGAGGAGGAGGAGGAGGAGGAGGAGGAGGAGGAGGAGGCGGTGAATGAGGAGAAGGAAAAGGGGGGCGGCCACTCTTTACATCCTGCTTAGAGGCCGGTTGGGTGGGGAGGGGTGAGAATGGGGGGCGTCTGGCCAGGGGAGAATGTTGTGAGGCGACGTGGATAAATGGGAGTCTATAAGCGAGTGAAATTAGCGGTGAAAATGGGACGATGGAGCCTAAAGGTATAAATAACAACAACAAAACCACCGTTTACCTCCTCCCGAGAGACTGCAGCCAGACTGAGCTCACGTTGGCCTCTCCGTTCGGGTCCTGTCGATGCTACGTACAAGGAAAGGAACAAGGGAAGGGAGCAGGAAAAAAATATACAGTCTTTTCTTTTCACCGTACTTTCTTTCAAGGTCCGTCGAAGGGAGATCGGAAGAAAGAAAAGGAGTAATGAAAATAGAAGAGATCACTACATTATTGAATCTTTTTTTTTTTCGTTTTCTTTTCACGTTTTTCCACTTCACTGGATTCACGAGAAATGGAAATTGATTATGTGTTCCGCAAAAATAATTGTTTTTTGCCAAATCAATGAAGGAACTTGGAATTCATCGATCTATTCTACAACATAGGTGATTTTTTACAGCTTAATGAAAAAAATAAAATAAAAAGAGACTATTTGAATGAATAACACATCTTTTAGGAAACCCGTGGCGATACAAAGAAAAGGGGGAAAAAAGAAAGAGGTAATTATGAAACTGACGAGCCCTACTGAGAAAGGAGTGCAGCTTTTAAATGGATTAGCAACAAGACGAGAACAACAGGAATGAAAAAGAAGGGACGTACAAAAGAATCAGAGGCGCAGGAGGACACAAAAGAAGCGAACAAAAAGCCACAAAGGGGATAACTCGTGAAGAAGGAAAGCGGAAATAGAGGAGAGTATTCGTATAAAACACAGAGAGAGAGAATCAAGAACGAGAAAATGAAACCCAGACGAGGAAAAATGCACATAAAGAGAATAGGAGATAAACACAAGAAAAGATAATGGATAAGTATGCGTACGAAAGATGAATACACGATGCAGGAAAGGAAGAGAAAGGGGGAAACAATGGTAAAAGGAAGGCACGAAGATGAAATGGATAACTTGAGGTATAACATAAATTTCACGCCATCTCATTAATCCACATTTTTTCCTCCTGTTTGATCTACATCTGACTGTTCCTTTAATTATCCGCATTACAGTGCAATTTAAACTTATTTCGCCACCCATTAATGTCTTGCGAACTTCCGTTACTTAAGTTTATTTACATTTTTTTCGCGAATCTTTGCCTTTTTTAAGTTCTTTTTACGTTCTCTTTTTTTAATATTTTTTAATCATGTCTAGTTTGCTGCACGCACCTTTGTGTCTGAGGTTTTCCCTCACTCTCTGTCATCAGCAAGACAACGAGGACTCTGATTAACGCGGTGTTCTGGAAAGCTCAAGGTTAAAAACTCAGCGCATAAAACCCTCAGCTACTCAAATTATACCCAAAAAATAATCACTGACATCAACGAGAGATTGAGGAGAAGGATCCGTTTGTTTTAAAGCTTAAGGAATCTCTCTCTCTCTCTCTCTCTCTCTCTCTCTCTCTCTCTCTCTCTCTCTCTCTCTCTCTCTCTCTCTCTCTCTCTCTCTCTCTCTCTCTGCATGTTGATTATTAATATGCCACTCTCAATATATTTTTTACCTAATCATATATAATTACAACTTAAACAGGCTCCGATTCAATATATCATGGGCTGCTGAGGAACGTATTATCTTTACACATCTATTTACGTATCTTGCTATCAAAGTATTTACATATCTATCTGTCTATCTATTCTTCAAGTCAGGCATGTCGGCTATTATGCAAAAAAGAGACAAGAGAGATTAAAACTTGTCCCAATCAATATTACATCAACATGATATTATCTCTTATTTTCTCTCCGATAAGGAAATTTCTATGCAAAATCTCTACTTGATAAATGCTTTTCCCCTAAAAGGAAACTTTAAAAAAGAAACTCTATTTGTGTACATTTCCCCTTAAAATAAAATTTGAATTGTGTAAACGTGTATTTTTTCCCCGATGAGAAAAAAAAAAAAAAAAAAAAAAGATTTTATAGACATGATGCTATCTCAGTGTCTTCGCTGTAAAGGTGGAGCTTAAATCTTATAAAAACTGTTCTTCGTAACTATTTTCCCTTGTTTTTGTGCTCAAAATAAACCTAAATTTCATGGAGGTGATTTATCTACGAATCTCCTCCTTGTAAGAGAACTGACGCTTTATAGACGTCATTTCATCAGCGAGGTTTCCCTGCACGTAAGGAACTGACACACACTCGCAGCGCCATGCACGGGAAAGCTGAAAGTTTCCTCGACACATACATCATCATCACATCCTGGTCTGTAATAAAGCGTCCCACTGCACTGAAAGCCTCGCTGCAGCGCTTCCTTCCCTCCCTCCCTCCCTCCCTCCCTTACCCCCATCACTCCCATCCCCCCCGAGCCACCGCCAGGAACCCGCCCTTGCATGAAAGAATCTTTTTGGCTCGAATCAGGCAACTCAATAATTAACATTTTATAAAGACTAACCACGGATGTACGTTTTGTTTTTATTAACAATTAACTAGATAAAATTAGAGCGTAAGTACAGACTCCACAGAAACCGGGGTGCCCACAGGGGTGCCTCAAACAACTTTATGACAAACTCTTATTACCTGTCTAATTAATCTATTAAATAATAATCACCAACGGGATTAAAATCTCAGAACACCAACCGGTAATAAAAGGTCAACTTTCCCTCATTATCATCATCACGGTCACCATTCATCACGGGGCCACGGGGAGGAGAGAAGGGGAGGGGTGAAGGAGAGGAGAGAACCAATCAGTCAAACCAGTTACAGGAAGAGAAGGAACTCTAGAAACACAGGGCAAGGACGAGGGTGAGGCGAGGGTAAGGCGAAGCAACTCAAGGCGAGACCCAACCTACCGGAATCCAATCAGATACCACCCACGAGAGGTAGAGCGAGACAAGGAGTGAGTCAATGAGATGAGGGCCGAGAAGGTAATTTTTTCCCCTTCCCCTACACGCGGCTGAGAGCGAGAGAGCTTACCCAAGTCAAAGGTGCAATTAGACGGCTCGGGTGGCTACTAAACTGGCCTTCTTATCTCATATCGGACCGCGGGGATCACAAGCAAAAACACAACCTTTTATGTTCAATAATTAAACAGTGTGGCGCCCGGATTGCATTCCTCCTGCACTGTACATTGACGGCAACATAGCGCACAGCTCCTCCTCCTCCTCCTCCTCCTCCTCCTCCTCCTCCTTCTTCATTCTCCCTCCTGCGGATAATTACACCAAGTTATTATAAAAGCTGGCTTCTGTTATCTTCCTTTGATCATGGAGAGGAGGAGGAGGAGAAGAAGGAGAAGAAGGAAAAGGAGGAGGAGGAGAAGGAGGAGGAGGAGATATGAAATGCAAAAATAAATGGCAGTAACAGTGATGATGGCAAATGAGAATAATATGAAAGGCAAACAAGAAAGAAAGACACTAGAGAGAGAGAAGAAGAAAGAGAGGAAAAAAAAAGTACACAGAGGAACACGTGGAGGAATACGGTAAAGGAGAGAGTAGAAGAAGAAAAGGGAGAGGCAGATGAGGAGGAGGAAGAGAGAATGGAAGAAGAGAAGGAAGAGGAGGAGGAGGAGGAGGAGGAGGAGGAGGAGGAGGAGATAATTGACAGGAAGGACAAACCCCACAATGACCGAAGTCCCCAAACAGAAGTACAAAAGGACCCACATTCCCTCCTACTGGAAATCTGGCAGGGAACAACTCCATCCAAATCTGACTTGAGTGGGAGTGAAAGAAATAACTCACTATATGTAGGTACACCAACTCTCACCCTCTCTCTCTCTCTCTCTCTCTCTCTCTCTCTCTCTCTCTCTCTCTCTCTCTCTCTCTCTCTCTCTCGTCATTATTTAGCAGAGAAAATAACGCACTTCCCCGCAAAAAGAGAGAGGGAATCCTGCTTTTTGCGTCTTCCATAAACGCTGTGAAGAAAACACTCGTGAATGTAATGCATTAAGAAATTATTGTGTTGCAAGCATAGTAACAAAGTAGCAACAGCAGGAAGAGGAGAAGGAGGAGGAGGAGGAGGAGGAGGAGGAGGAGGAGGAGGAGGAGGAGGAGGAGGAAGAGGAGAAAAGAACAGAACGGCAGCATGCACCCGAGGGAACACTGGTGGCCGGATATTACGAATTGTAGGGATCACACAAGGTTCAGTGCGTTCATGTCTCTTCCGGACGTGGTATGCAGCAACGGCGGCGGTGGTGATGGTGGCGGTGGTGATGGTGGTGGTAGCGGTGGTGAAGGCGAGCGTCACGTCTCGTCTCTGCTTTGTGGTGAGACACTTGACAATAATGAGGATAACAAGGTAAGTTGAGCCGCAGAGTGACGGATAACAACAATGAAAATAAGGAAGAGTGGCGACGAACATGATTTCCAGCAGGGAATAACCGACTCCTCTTCCTCCTGCTGCTGCTGCTGCTGCTGTGTTTTGTTTGCTGTGTACACAAACTAATGAGCACAGCATGGGAGACGAGAGAGAGAGAGAGAGAGAGAGAGAGAGAGAGAGAGAGAGAGAGAGAGAGAGAGAGAGAGAGAGAGAGAGAGAGAGAGAGAGAGAGAGAGAGTATATTCTTTACCTTTACGAATATAAATTAACAATAACTTCACAAACATAACTACAACAAAAAGTACCACCACCACCACGACTACCACCACCATCACCACCACCAGCACCACCACCACCGTAAGTAATGTCGTCAGAGTGCCAGTATGGATGGAGCGCCGTAGTGTTAGTGCCGCCATCAATCATTTCCACCAGTGCCACCCATTAATGTCACCATCCTTGAGCGGCGCCACCGGAGTGTGATGTCAACGTTCCACACTCAACGTTCCACTCTGCACAGCCTCTCATTACTCGGCGTGCCTCTCCATAAAGAATCCACCGCAGCCACTATCATCACCACCATCACCACCACCACCACCACTGCACCCATCACCACCAGCGTGTTACCACTGATATTACTACTATTCTTAGCGCCACTATTTCTTATTTCTAATCACTAACACCATCTGATATCTGGTAAAATAGTCTTCCGGTGTGTGTGTGTGTGTGTGTGTGTGTGTGTGTGTGTGTGTGTGTGTGTGTGTGTGTGTGTGTGAGTGTGCGTGTGCGTGTATTAATGTTCCTCATGGATTCGTCAAATACTTTACTCAAGGTTACATTTTTAGTGAAGGAATGTAAGACAGAATGTAAGACAGAATTCTTAACTGTACAGCATAACGTTAAGACTCCAATGCATTCACACACTACAAGACAACACCAATAATAATGATAAGAAGACAACCAACAAAAAAATAATCATAAAAAAACAACAAAAAATAATAAGACTAATGAGACACGAGAAACCACAACACCTCAACAGTAATAACGAACACACCAAACAAAGCACAGTATAATACAACACACAAACACCCAACGCAGCACACCATCAATCACAGCAGCACAGTATAGAGCAACAAGTCACAGCAGGAGCTCAATCACAGTCAAAGAGATGAGACTTACTTTCCATCTTACAAGGGAAGGCCGGCTCATAACGCAACAGTAACTAGCCAAACATTCCAGTGGCGTTCCTTTCCCCTAAACACAAGCAAGCGCAAGAGGAATGAAGGAAAGGGAAGGGAAGGGAAGGAGAATGAGCCACCACGCTTCACAGATTTCCATTATCCTTCAGGCGGCGGATCCAAGACGCCCATGCTTCTTATTTTAATTCAGTTTGCAACAAGATTACTCGCAGGATCAGTAATTTCGCGCCAAGTCGAGGATAGGAAGGGGATCTAACTGTGGATGTATTACGGTGAATAACAGGAAAATCACACGCTTCTCCCTATAAGACGAAGGGCGCGTCAGATGTGATGGATTGGACTGGAGTTAGTTGCTGTGTTCGCTGCGGCCACAAACACCCCCGCCCCTCGCCCCGTCTCCCTCCCCTCCCCTCATCACCGGCGGGAGGTGTACAGGTGCGCGGCGACAGGTGTGATGGCGAGTGATGTGAGGAAACGGGGCTGTCGAACAAGTAATGCGCCACAGACACACGCTACTTGCTTCCCCTGCACCCTGCCATCGCAAAGAGCAGGGGCGGTACTGATGCTTGCAGAAAACCACGTAATTCCATGCATTTTTCTATATTACCTGTGGATGATGAGACGCCTGGCCGCACATACGCTGTACTTTAGCACACTTCTACGTGCCTGGGTGTACCAAAGCTAACCCTCGCCTCGCTGGGTAATTGTACGTCAATTTATACGCAATGGTAATGATATTTTGTCGACACTCACATTCTTACATTCCATCGGGTGATTGAGATCCGTGTGCTTTTTATCAGCCGTGAGGAGAGAGAGAGTTCGGGGAGTACAGTGTAACAAGGAAATGTGAAAAGAAAAACCATGTCTTACAAAATGGACCAGGGAAAGCGTTTACCTGTTGACCGTTATGCTGAGGTAAGATGACGCCTTAGCCCTCATCAATACACTGTTTGCTTAACGGGAGGAGCGGCATTCCGTAGGGCCAGGTAAGGGCGCCATTGCCTCGCCTTGCTGGCCGCGGGACGTGATTTCCTTCACCTCCAGCCCGGCGGAAGGGAAAGCTGAGGGCGTGTGGTGGATTGCGTGTGGCTGTTGTGAGGCTGCTGCCGAGATGCTATTACTCTATTCACGGCCTTCACCAACAGTCTGGTATGGGCCAATACTTCTGCGGATGTTCTTTCTTACTTTGTGCTAGTTTAACGATCTTGCTTTACTTTCATTCATCTTTTCTTTCTTTACCTTTTTTTTCCTTCTTCTTCTTCTTCTTCTTCTTCTTCTTCTTCTTCTTCTTCTTCTTCTTCTTCTTCTTCTTCTTCTTCTTCTTCTTCCTTTTCATCTTCTCCCTCCACCTCCTCCACTCCCTGGTCAAGTGTCGGCACGTGGGGGAGAGGTGAGGGGAGAGTGAGGTCAGAGGGGAGGGGAGGTCACGGTGATCCACTAATTGTGCCATGTTAAGTATTGGATTTCCCAATTCATCATGTACGGGTATACTACACACGGAGCGACAAACACAACGGAGACGACAACATTAAAAACATTACCACCATCATGACAGCAAAGAACCTCAACCTAACCTAACCTAACCTAACCTTGAAAGACCACAAAAAAAGAGAAAAGAAAAGATAAAAATGCACGCCCTCAAAGGATCAGTTATTCAAATGCGCTAACTACCACCATCTCCACCACCACCACCACCACCACGTCTACCATCACCAGCACAGCACTTCAATCACCACACCAACACCGCCACCACAATCACCCACACCGCTGTTATCACCTCCGCCATCAGCAGATCGTGAGGCGGGATCGAGGAGGGGCACGAGGGACAGGAAGGGCAGGAGGGGGCGGGGGTTGTGGGGGGGACAGGTGTGGTGGCCTCTCAGGTGATCACTATCTCGGGAGCCCGGAGATGCGCCGCCCCGAGTGAGTCAGGGTCAGCCGGGGCGGTCAAGGGGCGAGGGTCAGGTTCGGAAGGACGACAAGAACGCAAGGAAGAGGGAAAAAAACCTGACAAGCAAAATCAGGATTACGCTAATTTTTCTTTCTTCTTCAAGTTTCTTTTATCAACTTGCGGTTCATAACGAATGTTGTTTGGTCACTTGTATGAAAAGTAGTGGTGGGGAAATAATATTTAGATTTAGTCAAAACATATGTAAACAGTTAGTTCCTCATTTTGTAACGAGTGACGCTTCTAATCTTTCTATTTTCATCAGAATCAAACATTCCACATCAGTGTCGTCTTTAATGCATTCCTTGAATATATGCCTAATGATTCCCAACAATGTCCACTATCACAACTAACTTTTAATTAAAATTTACTGAACTTTTGTAAAATAAAAACATCAAACACCAGTACAAATATTTCTCCATCATTCGCAGGCATTAGTATTCACAATATGAACACATCATTCGCAGGCATTAGTATTCTCAATGTGAACATAACAGTCCTCAAACACGTCCTTCTTTTATTTGGCTAAGTAAATTCGCTTCATTAAGGATATTTCCTGGCGGAGATCTCAATGCCAGGGACGGAGGCATCTAACACAACGAGACAAAGCTCCTGTGCTGGCTGGCTTCACCGGTGCTGCTTCCTCATCAAGCAAGTAAGCGCAACCGCAGAGCCAAGAAGCACACCAAGGAAACTGTAATGATGCAAAGCGATGATAGACTGTGATTTAATCTCAAACCGGTTGGGAAATGCCTTCAACTTTTTCTCTCTCTCCCTCTTCGCAACAAGCCCCATAACGGGATCTTTCCTCTTGCCTTTTAATATTTCTTTTACACTACTTACTCAAATACATATAAAATTAATAAAATATTAGATAATAAGTGAAGAAGAAATGTTGTCTTTACTATTTCTTTGAATATGAGACAGTCCGTACTAGGATGTATATAAATACATAAACAAATGAACAAGTAGATGAATAAATAAAAAAATAGTTTTTCCCCGATGCGAAAAAAAATCTTATTCTACAATTTTTCAGATGTGAGTATGTTTGACAAACCCTCTTCGAAAACAAAAAAAAAATCTTTACTTTCAATGTCTTGAAAAAAAATAAAGACAACACTGTGAAGAAAAGGAAAGAACGAACGGCGAGGGCGGAGAAGATGGAAGCGAAGAGGAATGCGAGTAGGAGCGGGAAAGGCTCAACACCTCAACCCAAAACAAACCCAAAAGACGAAAGGGAAGGGAGGGGGAAGCATTATCTCCTGCTGGCTAGCTTATATATTACGGGGAAAACTATGCATCCTTTTTTTATTCCATCCTCAGTGACGATGCATCAAGACCGAGAAGGACTTGACACGCTACGGGATTTTAGTCTTTCGAGGTGGTTGGATATGTGTGTTTAGCTTCGTCTTGCCTTGCCTCGTGACCTCTTGTGACCCGTGATGACTGGCTACGTGAGCGGTTTCTTCCAAGCGACTCAAAACAATAGCTTAGGAGAAACCCGTGTGGCTTATTTCATTTTACACGTGTAGTTGTTTGCAGGAACACAAAGTAACACAAAGGAAGAACAAATCGCGTTGGGTTCCGACGAGGATGCGATAAACTGCATGATCTAATCTAAAAAGAGAGACGAAGATTGCACACACGTGGAGGAAGAAGGTAAGGAGTGAGAGGGAGGTGATGAGGGAAGGGGCTGGGGGTGAAGGAAGAGACATATGAGAGAAAACAGGAAGAAACGAAGGACAGTATGAATGTAAATACTGAATGAAACGACACAGAGAGGCAACAGGGTGAAGAAGGGGAAGGAGCAGGAAGTAATAAGTATATGCTTTTTTCCTTTTTAAATAGCAAAGAAAACAAGGATGAGGAACAGGAAGAATAGAAGAGTGATGAAGAAATAAAGATACAAAAAGAAAAAAAAAGAATGGATGAATGCAGACAATATGGAACTAAAAAAAGGCTATTGAGAGAGAGAGAATAAGAAAATAAAAAATATACCTTTCTATTCAATAACAGTTTCCAATCCTTAATCGGCTCCCATACAATTAATCAGGTCACCAATTTCACCAGTCATCACCACCAAGCGGTTCAAATAAACAAACCAATCAACAACACAACGACCAATCAGACACATTCACTCACCTTCAATCTGCTACGCTTCGTCAGGACTGGGGAGGGAGAGTAGATAAATACACCAACCTCCCCATCCACCCACCCAACCTCCCCACTCACCCACTCACCCACCGACCCCACCCACCTACACCCACACCCACACACACCAAAAAAAGTGCTATACATTAAAGTAACTTCATCTTCATCGCTAGAGCGGCCGCGGTTCCGTTATGATGCACTTCTTATTCCCCGTTAAGCTTTCATTACTTGGTGGACGTGATACAAAACGAAGCTGTTACCAGACCCATAAAACCGTGAATGGCTTAAAACATTCTTTCTACACCTCACTGAATCTTTACTCCTTTATAATTTTTTTTCTTTATATTTTAAGACATCAAGGAATTTGCTTTGTGCTGATTATTTATTCTCTTCCTCCTCATCTCTCCCGTCCTTCCCCTCCCACCTCATCAATCCCCTCCCTATGCCTATCCTTTCCATCCCTTACCTTTTTCATGTTTCCCATCCCACCTCACCTCTCCCTTTCTCTATCCTTTCATCTCTCCTGCCTGTATCCTCCCACCTACACCTTACCTCCTCAATCACCTCCACCTGTGCAGCGCTGTTACCTGTCTCACCTGGCCCACACTCCCCTCGGCACGAGACACCACGCTTACCTGTAATTAGAGAGAAAAAAGGTGAATGAACAAACACAGGGGTAAGAAATATCCCCTTATAAACACCGCCCACTTAAAAAGAAAGGGAGAGAAAAAAAAAGGGTAAAAATATTGCTGGGAAGAAAAGCAAAAACAAGACGAAGCTTTTTTCCACCCAATTATTCAAGGCGTCACATAAATCACAGTCGTCGGTGCCTCGGCCAATAAATTATTCGGCCCAATACAGATTGATAGCGCGGCGAACGTTACCTGTCAATTAGGCGCCGGCTGTCTTATCAGGTGGAGGCTCCGAGGGTTACCTGCGCCTCACCTTGATCGACGCCAAAGTTTACGATCAATTTCTGACTCGTACTAACACGTCCCATCTACATGAGTCCCCACTACTCGCTCCCTACCCTTGCCACATACTCCTCCTCCCTTCCTTTCCATTCCTTCCCTCTCCCTACCGCAGCGTACAAAACGGACCCAGTACAAAGTGACTGCAAAATTACTCTTTACATAATGGAACAAGGATAAAGATAAGGTATGAAACAAAACCAGAACAAAGTGAATTCGGTGCAAAATAGTCTCGGTACTAAATGGCTACAGGGTATAGAATTAGTACATAAAGAGCACACTGTAAAGCAGAAGCAGTATATAAGAAAAAAAACCCGGACGGAATACATAAAAAAAATAGTTCAGATACAAGACGACTCACAAAAAAATAATAATAAAAAAAAACAAAATAAAAAAAAACGAAAAAGCGGGAAATCAAGACCTGTTAAAAAAAAAAAAACTCAACTAGTACATAACGAACCAAATACAAAGCTGCCACAGTATAAAACGAACATGATTCATAACCCCTTCAATACTGAGACACTCTTATACCACGAGATTTGGGTGTGATTGCATGAATTTATTGATAATGGAAATAGTCTATAAAGGTCAGAAGATTAATAGTCAGAATCTGCACTATATCAATTTATTTACTTGTTCATCTTATATAGTTTTCTTATTTTTTTGTGAATGGAGGAGGCCAGTCACGAATGAGAATGTACTATTCTTACTACCATTGATCTTACTACTACTACTACTACTACTACTACTACTACTACTACTACTACTACTACTACTGCTACTACTGCTACTACTACTGGTACTGCTACTACTACTACCACCACTACTACTACTACTACTACTACTACTACTACTACTACTACTACTACTGTAACTTACTGCACTTCAAATAATCTTGACATTGAACTTTCGTTAATGCATATAGTTATTTCCTGGGACTATGAGAGCATTGAAAAATATAAAAGGGGACAAAAATGGAATAACTGGATTTGAAGATTGTTTTAAATGCAGACATAAAAGAAAAAAGAAAAAGAAAAGTATGGTGCCAAAGTTCATGAATGGAGAATGTGTGTGTGTGTGTGTGTGTGTGTGTGTGTGTGTGTGTGTGTGTGTGTGTGTGTGTGTGTGTGTGTGTGTGTGTGTGTGTGTGTGTGTGCGTGTGTGTGTATAAGTAACTCGTCAGACCTGTGTGTCAGGATAACATAAAACATATGTGTGTGTGTGTGTGTGTGTGTGTGTGTGTGTGTGTGTGTGTGTGTGTGTGTGTGTGTGTGTGTGTGTGTTTATATAAGACTGTATTAGCCAAAAAAATATTCCACTATGCCAAAGAAGTATCAGAGACAGAGAGCGAGAGCGAGAGAGAGAGAGAGAGAGAGAGAGAGAGAGAGAGAGAGAGAGAGAGAGAGAGAGAGAGAGAGAGAACATACAAGAAATCTAAAAACAAAAAACACAAGCAGGCCAAGCTGTGTTCCCTGTCTAGCCTATTATCGATGTCTCAGTGCTTCCCCTCAGCATTCAAGCACCAACTAAGACACCCAAACACACAAAGAAAAGCACAGCCCAGGAACAAACAGCACTATTGACCACAACACACACCGATGTTTACAATACACCAAAGATATCACGTCTCTCCCTCTCTCTCTATCAGCAGAATCATTACCACCACCAAATCCCAGTCGCGTCTATTTGCTCGCTGGAGGTAAAATGCGACACGGCTGACTCTTCTGACCCCAAATCATCACCTATTGACCCTCACAGCCTGACCTCTGACCCAATATGATCGTTATGACGAGGTAACGCATCACCTTTTCTTCACAGTGGTTTCGAGGCTGGAACACGACGACGACGAGGAGGAGGAGGAGGAGGAGGAAGAGGAGGAGGAGGGTCAAGAACACCACGGAAAAGACACTTCACCAGACTTATTCCCGGAACTTGACGTCACGCTACACACGAGGCCACAAGGTGTAGAGGTTCGAGGTGACACCCACACCCACATCCACACCTACACTCACGGAGCCTCGCCCTGGATTCTACAAGCAGCGGGGGGGAGGGCAGAGAGAAACGCAGCCACAGATTAGTCCATACTTCACCAGGATGTGTGGCAAGAGAGAAGGTAGCCGTGGAAGTGGGAAGGGGTAGATAAGGTTAAGAGAAATATAAAGAAATATTCATAGGATGACAAAAGACAAGAATAATGCATGAATAAGTAGAAGAAGAGAGAAGGAACTGCTGATTACAAGAGGAAAATAAGTAAGAGCAAGAGAGGAAAGGAGGAGGACGGGGAGGAGGAAGAGGAAGAAGAGGAGGACGATGAGCAATAGTATAAATAAAAGAACAAGAGTGACAAGGAGTAAATAGAGTGAGTCTGGAGGAGGATATACCGAAAAAGAAAACAAGAATGAGGAAGACAAGGATGATGAGAAGACGAGGACGAGGAGAACAGTGGTGGGCGAGAGGCAGTCCCGGGCGGATCTGTGTGACGGATGAAGCAAGCACTGAGGAGGGTGTGACGCCCCGCTGCTTTGTAATGGACTGATTGACTGCCTTGTCGGTGACGCGCGCCGGAGAGGAGAATGAGGAGGGGAGGGGATGAGGACTTGGTGGAGGAGATAGAGGAGGTGGAGGAAGAGGAGGAAAAGGAGGATACCTGGGGTCGTCGTGGGCATGAATCAAATCGTGTATCCTATTTTCAAAACCTCCAATATGTAAAACAGAGGGAGAGTGAAAAAAAAGTACATTTCGTAATCACGTGGGTGGATCACATCAGCCGTCAGCCGTCACTCGCTGTCCTTCCTCCTCGCACGCCGCCCTTACTGGAGGTCAACACCCGAGGAACGGCTTAACCCAACACCGCCAGCAACCCATAAACTCGTGGAGGCGACAAACAACATTGCAGCGGGTCGGCACAACACGCACGCCGCGCCCTGATCAAAGCCTCGGTGGCGCGCGGACGAGCCTCACATGTCAATTTCCAGACGTAGCGAGTCAACGCTCAGGAGACATGACGACCACGAGGATTAAAAGGACGAAGCGATTAACTCCAAACAGCAGGTCCAGCTCTCATTCGTCTCCCTTGATCACACCATCGACCTGACCCGCGGAGTAATTATTAGCGTCGCCTGTGGTCATTTATTTTCCGCGGCGAGTGTGGCGGAGTCGGCGCCGGTGAAGAATTGCACCGGCTCCTGGATGGCCGAAAAACATATAATTTGCGGCCGTCCGGGTTTGTTTGGCTGTGGCTGTCTTCAGGAATTGATGTGGAAAGTAACGGTGGTGCACAACAAATGGGGACTAATTCTAACACTCTTAACCGCCGCCAATCCCAGGAAGCACCAGCGGTCAAAGTGAAGGAAACACATGAGGAACAAACGCGAGAAACATTTAAGAAGCAAGCCACGGTACATCACGGGGGAACAACTCCGTAAATTAGACACCCACAACAGAAACACCACAAGACAGCCAACACAAACACCACAAACACACACGTCACCATAAAAGACAAGGAACACATGAACACACTAAGCACAACAATAGCAAACACGAAAAGAGCATAAAGATAGAGACATGAGCACAACACTAAAAGGTCATCAGCGACAGCAGGGGAGGAGCAGCAGTATGGACGAGGAGGACACGAGAGACCACTAAACAGGACCAGTCAGGCAGGAATTTGTCATTACCACTAAACCAATATGCCGAGGTGGAGGGGAAGATTAAGATGGATCACCTGACGACTGATTATAGAGGAGGAATGCCAGGTGGACGGCGCCCCTTACCTGCCCCTTCACCTAGACACACCTGGGCGGATCTCACAGGTGTAGCAAGTCTTAATATTATTTCTATGAAGGAATTTGAAGGTCACTATAGATATTCAGATTGTCCTCTAAGATTGTGACACTAAAGGAGGATGTGGAGAGGAGTGGAGGGGTGAGGCGGGAGGTGGAGCGCGCAGAGGGTGGAAGATTATGATGAAATTGAAGGGTTGGTGAGTGAAGGGTTCAGGAAGAGAGTAAACTGAAGGAAGGTGGAGGGTTGGGGGTCCCGGGCGTGTGTGGGCGGAGTGAGGGTGGTCCTCGTGCTTCGCTAGGCCCGGGAGCCTAATTGGGCGGGATAATGATGTCATAAAAGTGACGAGTTGCTCCTCGTTCCGCCAGACGCCTCCCACGACCATCCTGCTCTGCTGTCGCTTCATAATATTCTTCGTTAACCTAAAAGGGACTTGCCAACTTTAAGTGATGCCTATCAACCCCAATTTCCTCTCGTGACGGTGAAATAACGTCAATTTTCAAAGGTAATACTATCTGTGTTTAATATCTGTCTTCATTTTAACTGTAAGGCTTCCGTAAATTGTAGATATATTAGCCCTCCGTCAGTCTGGTTTCCTCGGTCTCCTTCCTATGGCAGCGAGATTACCTTGGCGAGGAGGGGCGGACGTGAGGCGAAAATAGGGACAGCCGTAAACCACTCCGACACCGTAGTTAATTAGCGCTCCCCATAACAAGTCGCAGAACTGGTTAAGAAGATTATACACACGAGCTACGCAACGCTTAACTCAACCC
The DNA here is from genome assembly GCA_020233015.1 of Callinectes sapidus. Lineage (NCBI taxonomy): Eukaryota > Metazoa > Arthropoda > Malacostraca > Decapoda > Portunidae > Callinectes > Callinectes sapidus. Next base: position 3,389,940 of record CM035193.1, read on the forward strand.
GAGCCGGCCCAGCCCACCCAGTGCCGCGCCTATACTCGTATTTACCTGCTCAGGGCGGCGGCACAACACTTCCACGCCTCCCCTTGCCGGCAGGAAACAGAGCGGCAGACAGCACTGTTAATACCCTCAATCCTTCCGCTCATAAATACCAGCAAACAGGAACCTTAAAACATCAACTCAGCAAGGCGAGAAGGAAGCGAAAAGAGGAAGCAGAACAGCAAGGAACATTGTTAATTCTTTCAATCCTTCCGCTTCTAAATGTCTTCTAAGTAGCGACATTATGGCACTATGCGCTCATCAAGGCGTGAAGAACAAGGAGCCGTAGGTGACAGGAATTTGTGAGGCCAAGAGGAGTAAAGTAAAAAAAAAAAAAATCTTTCTTCTCAACACACAACGCGTCAACTCCCGGTCCAAGCACAGGAGTATTTATGTCGCTACTGCACCTTGATATAGCGTTGGTTCAAGCTCCTCAAGCACCATTCATCAAGGGAAAGCGTTATCATTAAGGCGCGTATTCATCTAGAGAGTGGCGGGGCAGCGACCTCTACTGCGTTGGAATTAATTGGACAATACATCACGTCTTCCTTCACGCGACTCTGGGTTTTCTCGGCTCAAGAAACATGACGATGAGCGAATACCAATAAATTTTGTGATGAGATGAGCAATGCCACCTGAAAAGAGAAGAAGAAGAGGATAAGAAGAGAATGCAGAAGGAGGAAGACGAAGATAAGAAGAGGAAAAGAAGAAAGAAGATAATAAGAGACAATAAGAGGAGGAAAAGGATGAGAAACACTAGAAGGAGAAAAAGGATAGACATAAGGAAAAAAGAGACCAGGAGGAGGAACACGAGGACAAAATGCAAAAGAAGAAAGAGAAGAGAAGAAGACCAGAAGAAGGAAGAAGGAATTGATAACAGACAGAGGAAGAGGAAAAGGGTAGGAAAGAGAACACCAGGAAGAGGAATAGGACAGAGATAGCAGAATAAAAATAAGAAAAAAAGAGACCACGAGGAGGAAGACGAAGAGAAAGAAGAAAGTCAGCAGGAAACCACATGCCAAAGAATAGAAACAACATTGATAAAGGATTTGAAGAGATCACCGTGCCAGTGCAAGAGGTGAGTGTAGTAAACTCACTCCACCCAAGCTGACCCCAGACACGCACACAGGGAGAGAAGACAGACAGCTGGGCAAACACTCCCATGATGAGGATGAAGAAGAAGAAGAAGAAGAAGAAGAAGAAGAAGAAAAAGAAGAAGAAGAAGAAGAAGAAGAAGAACTTAGAAGAAGAAGAAGAAAAAAGAAAGACAAAAAGAAAGAAAGAAAGAAAAAAAAGAAACGTGAATGCAAAACAGTGTATGCCTCCTACAACAGAAATCTATCGTACAAAATTTACTCTGCAACTAATGGAGGCAACAAAAAAGCAGATTGGAAATAAAAAAAACACAAACTAAAGTGTGTGTGTGTGTGTGTGTGTGTGTGTGTGTGTGTGTGTGTGTGTGTGTGTGTGTGTGTGTGTGTGTGTGTGCTATGGAGACATTAGCAGCACCACAACACCCTCACCTGTACAAATAATAAGCAGCTGCCGGCATCGTTCGTCATAATACAGGGAAAAGACATAAATCACAGGCGTAATAGCGGCGCCTCCCTCAGGTGTCTCGCGCGCCCCTCCTGCCGGCGATAATGGCTCCTGATGGCCCTAATCTGCTGTAATTACCTCAGGGCTCACCTCGAAGCCATACACATAGAATAAAAATAAAAGAACAAAAATAGGAGTTTAATGATCTATTTATCCGTTTCTGTTGAGGTTTAATGGACTATTTGTATTTATTTTTTTTCCGAATCTCTACTATTACTATTGTTATTATCATCGTCGTCAGCGTATGTCGGTAAATATGCATAGCTAAGGTTAGAGGCAGACCGGAGCATTTAGAGGCAAAGTACAGGTTTCAATGCTTATGAGGAATGCACATTAATCTGGCAAAGTATACCCTGGCGCACTAATCCTTCCTCTCATCACGTAACACACACACACACACACACACACACACACACACACACACACACACACACACACACACACACTAGATGATCACAGTACAAGCCAAAAAAGGTGAGTATAATGAAACAGTAAAAACAGACATTCTAAAAACCACAACCTCATTAAAAAAAAGAGAAATGAAGACACGGATGTTCACCAAAGCACACCGAACTGCATGTCACTCTTGGCAGTAATTATGGAGCTGTTATGTTTTGAAATGTTAATAAGGTGGAAAATCCATCTACAGGAACATCATAATAATGTTTCCTGGTGTTCTGTGAATGTGCTTTGTATTCTTTCCGTTCATCGGGGTCACTAAATTGCTTTATTGCCTGCCTTTGTTTTTCTTTCTTTTTTCTTATTTCCCTTTCACGTTGTAACGAGTCCAAGTACAAATGTTCCTTCTGTTCCTACAATGATTATTATGATTAGTATTCTTATTATTTCGTTAAAGTGCTTTCTTCGTCACGTCTGCCACTGTTCTTCTACTTGGTTGGAAGAGTTAAGACGACTTTCAGAAATTACATTCACTAGATACGATTGTTCTCCGTTAAACAATTTCAATCTTGATATGCACGTGGGTAATGGAAAAGGAAGAATAAGAAATGAGGCCAAAGCGACATGTTTATCTTATTTATCGCTCCAAGCTATTCAGTTCTTCATACTTTACCTGGAGTTATTGAGGAAAAGTTAATATAGGATTCCTAAACTATGTCAGTGGGAGATACTGAACTATACATAAAAACACACAGATTTTTTGTTTCTATTCTTTACTCTCAAGTTTTATTTATTTGTTTATTAACTTCATTTCCATCATCTTCTATTTTATTCTATATTCTATTCTATTCTATTTTCTATTCTATATTCTATTCTATTTTATTACTGTTATCGTGTGTGTGTATGTGTGTGTGTGTGTGTGTGTGTGTGTGTGTGTGTGTGTGTGTGTGTGTGTGTGTGTGTGTGTGTTTGTTATTATGTAAACATTTGTTGCAATATGTAATTAGGCTCTTCTTAACTCCTTGCGACGTCTGGCACAGATCTTCGTTAGTAAGGAGTGAGGAATGAGTGAGTCTGAGCTTCCTTGATTTCCGGAGCACCACCTCACGGTCACTGAGCCTCTCCAACCATGCAACAATAGTCTGAGGTCCTACGCCAACTGATCCCATCAGGTGTGGTGGTTCAAGCTTCACAGGTGATAACTGAAGCTTTTCTCCAAGCAAATTCAAAACTGCATGTTATGTTTCCTTTCAAGTGTCGCCACTGGGTTGGCCTTGGATCCCGATAAGTCGTACGTTATTGTAGTCCTCTTGATATTTATTTGTAGCTCGCCAATCAATTGTTTCATTGTGTCATTTACTACTTTACTTTTCTGAGCACTTTTACTCCCTTTGTATTACCTTGACTTGGGTGAACTGGACACTATTTATCAACCTAATAAAAGTTCCTTCGGCTAACTGTATCCTGGATTTAAGTTGGTTCACCGTCATATTAATTACGGACTTGAAGGTTTTATCCTGAGGCATCAAGGAGCATCTTAATAATATAAAGGTCCACCGCGAAACACTTCAGGACATAAGAACACGGAAAAAATATGGGAAGCTGCTAAAAGCCATCACGTCTACACATATCAGTCACAATATCAAATGTATCTTCCTATTTCCACCTATCCTCCCCATGCACTCACCTGTCTCCTCTTGAAATAGTCAAGGTCAGGAGCAGTTAGCCTTGTGTATGTATGTGGACTATCAGTCAGTCTACATACCAGACTGGGCTGGCTGGCGCAACAAACAAAAAGGCAAGTGTATACCTGCCTAACCGAGAACTGCCTCACAAACTGACTTAATGACTGACTGAAAGACAGGCTGGCTGGCTGCCCGGCAGGAACACTGCGGTCACCTCTAATAATAATGGCGGATAATGATCCCCGGCTATTGTGCCTCCTAATTAAATTAATATAATTGCAAGGAAGTGACCTTTATCGCTCAGCGCCAGAACCGTCGCTCACCGGGCCCAGACAAACGCCACAATGATATGGGAAGGCGAAGACGAATAGGAACGTACTATTTCGAAACAAAGAGTCCTTCCTACGCCGAGGCCAAGCCGCCCTAGGGAAGAAAGAAAGAAAACGAGAAGTGAATCAGTGGTGAATGCAAAGACTGATTTGTGCATTATTTAAAAATGTCACATTGAGGAATCATCATAATTGCCCGTCGCGTAATTGTGGTCCGGATAACAATGACGCCCGGCCCGTGGAGTCGCAGGTCCGCAGGAAATCCGACATTATCCTCTTTTCTTCCGTCATTAACCGGCCGGCGGAGGAAAAATGACGACAAAAGAAGGGAGACAAAATTCGGACCGATGTAATGATTCCTTAATAACGTTGGTAATGGCACGGTGAGGCCCTGCAAGATGACCGCTACTTGCGAGTGACCTTAGCGCCGGGAGGGGGAGAGGGACCAGGGGAGAGGGGAGATAGAAGGTTCAATGAAGACGAGAAGATAAAAGGTGAAAAAGAGAGAAAAAGTGAAGGTAGAAATACACACGGAATAAAGACAAATGTTACGAGAAAAAGAGAAAAGGAAAATATGTTTGAAGTGTATTGAAAGTAATGGGACTTATGATTCTTGTGGCTGTGAGTATGAATGTGTGTGTGTGTGTGTGTGTGTGTGTGTGTGTGTGTGTGTGTGTGTGTGTGTGTGTGTGTGTGTGTGTGTGTGTGTGTGTGTGTGTGTGTGTGTGTGTATGTGTGTGTGTGTGTGTATGTGTGTGTGTGTGTGTGTGTGTGTGTTTGTGTGTGTGTGTTCTAGCTTTCCTTAGATTCTGTACTCAGTGAACCCCATAAATTGGCACATAAGGCCAGAATTAGCTCCATTACCTGCCGCTGCGTCGCGTCTAGCCTTTCTCCAACAGTCATCATCGGAGAGGTTCCCATGAGGCTAAAAAATGAGGTCACAGGAAAAATCAACCGTAATATACACTCTATAAACTGAGATCCTGACTAAGAAAGAGAGAGAGAGAGAAAAAAAAAAAAAAACTCCCCCGCAAAAAGATGGTATAAAACGTCCTTCAACTAACGAAAGCGAAAAAAAAGAAAAACATTACATGATTGCCTGTAAAAAAAAAAAAAGAATACATTAAAGAATGAAGATAAAAACTGCATATGTAAATAGAGGAAGTGATAACTGAGCAAAATAACAATAAATCCATCAAGAAAAGAAAACGGATGATGCAAAAAAAAATAAAAACGAATGGTGGCGGATAAGGAGGTAGCACCAGGAGGGGGGGGGGGGGGAAACTCACGTAAAACAAGCCAATCAAGCAGGTAAGCTCGCTCCAGGTAACGCCGTGTCAAGCAGGTCAGGTAATGAGCAACACTTACCGGCGCTACAGAACATTAAGGCAACACAGAGAAAAGAAATAAGATGAAAAAAAAAATAAAGAAGAAGCATATCATAAATACACATACACGCTTAAAAATACATTTTAAAAAACCCTTGAAATTCACTGAAACAACTTTACAATATTACATATCTGAAAAAAACACAAAGATGGAATAAAAAGAACTAGAAAAATAAGGTGAATATAAAAAAAAATATAGAACAACCAAAATAAGACTAGAAAATATATACTGGATAAAGTTAAATGTCATTCATACACAATATACGATATGAGAGAGAGAGAGAGAGAGAGAGAGAGAGAGAGAGAGCAGCCGAGAGAGAGAGAGAGAGAGAGAGAGAGAGAGAGAGAGAGAGAGAGAGATTGTAATTACTTTTACAGGCACAGTCAAGGAAAAGGCGCAAAAAAAAAAACGAAAGAACACACACACACACACACACACACACACACACACACACACACACACACACACACACACACACACACACACTCACTTAACGATCCAACTTTCACCACTTCTGAAGGTTTTTTTTATTGTATCTACCATTGAAAAATGTTTTAGTATCTAATAACATACAGGTGAAAAAATAAAATAAAAAAACGTGAAAAGTAAGCTTGATGTAAACTACTACACGCAAATTAATAAACAAAAACAACAAAAAACACAAGTGTCCACCTTTTATCTTTAAAATAATAATGAGTAAATGAATTAAGAAAAAAAACATGAAAAGCAAGCTTGATACAAAATACTACACACCAATTGATATAAACACAAAAATACGTAATTATTAACCTCTTACACAAGAAAAAAAAGAGTAAAAAAGGAAAAAAAAAAGAATACATAAATAAACAAACCTTTTCTCGTACTTCAACAACCAAAGACCAATAAACAGACACGCCAAACAGATTATTTATATTATTAATTAGAAAACAAGTCCTCACCACACGTAAAAGAGAAAAAAACAACAACAAATAAACAAATGTAAAAAATATATATTAACAGTTGTAGTTACTTTCTTGAACTTGGTGTAGGAAGAATACGAAAAAAAAGAGAGAGAGAGAAAAAAAAAATGGAGAAAATAACAACACGGACTTTTCATTCTACTTAAATCTACGACAACAATAGGAAAGTTAATGGAATTCTTTTATCATTAAATTGAATACCTGTAAGACGCACCAATTAACACAGGTAACTCAGGTAACCCTATCATTAGTGAATTACAGAGAGAGAGAGAGAGAGAGAGAGAGAGAGAGAGAGAGAGAGAGAGAGAGAGAGAGAG
>CM035193.1:3474348-3488815 GCA_020233015.1 Callinectes sapidus
GAGAGAGAGAGAGAGAGAGAGAGAGAGAGAGAGAGAGAGACTACAGGAAGGAAAGAAGGGAGTAAGTGAGAGAGAAACGGTAAAGAAGAAAAGAGAGGAATAAACTGGGGAAAAGACCAAGGGAAGGAAAGAACAAGTAAATGAGAGAGAAAAGTACAGAAAAAAAAGAGGATGAATAAACTGGAAGGAAGATTAAAGGGAGGAAAGAAAAGTAAATGAGAGAGAAAAAGGTAAAGAAAAAGGGTGAATAAACAGGAAGAAAGACTAAAGGAAAGAAAAAAGTAAATGAGACAGAAAAAGGTAAAGAGAAAGAGGAATAAACTGAAAGAAAGAATAAAAGAAAGAAGAAGTAAATGAGAGAGAGAAAAGGTAAAAGAAAAAAGGGGGGAATAAACTATGGAAAAGTGAAGAAAGGAGGAAGTTGGAAGTAAAGCACATAAAGAATGAACGATGAGAGGAGAAAATAATGAGTTTGAGAGTGATCGATGGAAAGTTGACAGAGAAAATATAAGGGGAAAGAGGAGAAATAAACTATCTAAAGCGGAGAAAGGAGAAAATTGGAAGGAAGGAACGTAAAGAATGAACGATGAGAGCGGAAAAAATAATAAGTGAGTCTGAGTGATAAATGGAAAGTTTGGGTTCAATATGAGTGATGGAAAAAAAATAAGACAATGGTGAATGATGACTAGAAACTGTGAGTGAGGATTGAGTTAACATGAACCTCCGGGAAAGAAAAAAAAGTGGGAAGTGACTGGAAACCGTGAAGAGTGTGTTGGTTTTCCTTTGGGTGAGAATACTGGGGAGATTTCAATGCAAAGGGGGAAACAAAATAGCGATCAGTAATTAACTCAATATTCAGGTAAACAACATGGTTATCACTATTGAAATATCTGTTGTTGTTGTTGGTGGTGGTATTGTTGTTGTTGTCACCACTAATTTTGTCATCATGCAACAATATCATTAATACAAAACTAATTTCTGAAAGATATCAATAACAAAGTAATCACAAATAAAAAAGAAAAAAAGAAAAAAACAATTTTCTAGCTGCATAAGAATATGAAAAGAGAGGAGAGGGAGGGGATGGGAGTGGAAAAGGTGCTAGAAGAGGAGGAGGAGGAGGAGAAGAAAGAGGGAGAGAGAACAGAGAATGGGAAAGAGAGGAGGAGGGGGGGAAGAGGAGTGGTGTCACCCGATCAACTTAATCCCTGTTTAAGTCCAAATTAAGCTCTGGTCTAAGCCTTCCCGGGTCTGTGTATATGCAATGCTAAGACTGGAGTCACGCAAGGCTCAGGGGATCACTCTTACCCCCACCGTTCCCCTTCCCTCCTTCCCTCTCACTCCCCTCCTCTCAATCCTTCCACGTCTCCTTCCATTCCTCACGTTTCCTTCCTTCTACCAAACCTCTCTTGAGACATTCATCCCGGTAATTCCACGATAAATGCTAGTTTTCGCACAAATATTTACAAAACTCGACATTCTAATCACCATAAATAAATCATTTGTCTATGTATAAATGCAACAAAAAAAACAAAGATCCTCAGCAACACGAAGAAGGGAGCGAGGATGAATGCAGGGAGGAAGAATGGAAGGATACATGAGATGCGAGAAGGGAGAGAGGGAGGTGGAGGTGCATGGGTGAGGTAAGGCACGGGAGGGAGAGAAATGGCGTGAGGGATCTTGAGGGAGGGAGGAGGATGATAGGAGTAAAGAAGGCTAAGGAGAAGAGGGGTGAGATTTTTACCGAGCTAAATCTTTTCGCTCTGTCGCCTGTCTAGTGTCCCCAAAACCACCACGACTTACCTTACACACCAAGACTTGCTTTCCCCCTTCCTGCTGCTTCATCTTATACCACTGGCCCTCCCTCTCTCCTCCCACTGCTAGGGTCTCTTCCTCTCCTCCTATTACTCTCACCACATACAACCCTCACTGCAGTTTGGCACCCCACAACTAAACCTTTTAATCCCACCAGGCACACTACGTTCCTCATTTTCACATCTATTTTTGGCTCCAAGTTAATTCCTGTTTACCTGCTTATTTTCTCTTGTTTCACTCATTTTGTGCTTACGTATATTGTTTACGTTTTTCCAGTTTTGTTTCTTAATTAGTTAAGATTGCATTTTTTTTTTTGGTATGGTTTCTCTTGCACCTCGTCTGATGATGGTGAAAACCTGTCCTCTATCCTGTCCTCTCACTGCCAGTTCAGTATACGTATACGGCTCACCGGGTACCCTCGTCATAGCCAATCACGTCTTGGATCCCTTCTTCTTGTGTATTCTCATCCCTCTTCCTTCTCTCTCTCTTTCATTGATGGCGTTACTCTCTCTGTCCCTTTCTCTTTCACCCTCTCTTTCCCAATGTTCTTTCTCCTCACTTTATCCAAACCACTGCTACTTTTCCGGTCATCCTTTTTCTTCGTCATAATACGCCCTCCCGGCCCTCGCCCTCGCCGCCCGTCCCTGCCCCGACCCGCGTATTGAGCTGCAGCGTGGGAAAGATCTTGGCGAGGTGGGGCGGCCGTCGTCTGAGGTGCCTCCGACAGGGCGGAAACTGGCCCGCCCATTGAGAATAAAATCTCTTCAGTCTTTTTTCCCTCTCGATAACACCGGTTTAATGATTGATCAGGTAGGGGTTTCCGGCGGGTCAGTGGAGAAGGGCTGAAGGGCCGGAGGGAAGGAGGAGGGATGGACGCCTGATGAATGGGGGGGAGGAGAGGGCTGCGAGGGGCGCGACCACTCCCGCGGCGGCATCAAAGAAGGGCAGCCCACCCCGCCAGTGATGAAGGAGTTGCTCAATAAAGAAGTTTCATCTTCAGCGATGTTCTGTCAACAGTGACTCAAAGTGTGCATCAAAAAATATAAACATCGGACAGAAGGGTGATATCCTGTTTGTAAAATGATCCTCTTGAGCCCACTTCCCCAGCCTCTGTCTCGGGGAATGAGTAGCCGCCACTGAAAGACCTGAATGCACGCCCATCTGAAATAATATTGTATTTAAATCATTTTCCCACGTGTATTTTCAAGAGGGTCTCGTGATAATGCGTTTGTTCTATTCATGGAAGTAGCAGCGTCTTCTTCGTCTCTGGGAAATCAGTGCCAACATTTATTTTCCACGATCTCTTTCATAACTAACCCGATTTTGTGCTGCCAGCGCTTCAGTGTTGGCGCCGCCGGGATCAGGACAACACTCGTCTACACGTGTCCAATGTCACATCATCTGAGTCACGGAGCCTCGTACTATTTCTCATGACGACCATTACGAGAACCGTCAACATTCAGTGTCAACGACCCGCTGCCGACACCTGAGATGCGGCAGCGGGACCCTTGCTCGCCTCGCTGACTCTTACTGGGGGACATTAACAGGCAGCGCCAAACATACCTCCCTGATAGACAAATTAAGGAAAACACATGCGTGAAAAGAAATGTTTGTCATTTGCTTTCTATCTTTTCATAAAAGGCTGCGAGAAAGTATGTTCAAGTTATGAAATCAGAGACAGAGGAAGAGAAAACACAGAGACAAATTAAACATATCATCAATTTTTCTGCTTCACAAGAAAGGAACATAAACCGTCACCATCGCCAAGTTGCGTCAAAAGAAAGGTTGGCAATATTATGGAGACTGGAATGGCAAGGACGAGATGTTACTTCTGTTCTTGGAAATACGATACTCACAAACATAATCCTATTTTTTATTACTACCAAGTTGAAACACACACACACACACACACACACACACACACACACACACACACACACACACACACACAGTAGCAGCAGCAGCACAACAAGCCTCACCCCCACACCCACCCACCACCCCACGGCGGACACTGCGTCACGGTGATACTACACCTACTTAGTTTTCAGCAACAGTTTCCGGAGGCGGGCCAGCGCCGTCCCGTCGACTGTCACTTGAGCCGCCGCACGCGATACCCCTGGCCGCTGCCGCCCTGCTGAGCTGACACACACACACACACACACACACACACAACCTTATCTGAAGGCAGGCAACTCCTCCCCCTCTCCTCCCATCCTCTTTTCTCCAAATCTAAGCACTATATAACACCAACACCAGGGAAATATTGCTACTCCATCTTGTTCATGTAACACGTATGCCAACGAACCCAGTCAGCCCAGAACACACACACACACACACACACACACACACACACACTCGACACATCCAAAACCATCCCAAATCAGAACTGTGTCTGGCTGAAGCGTATCACCATGTATCTCAGCAAATCCAACAAGAACTTGACCGTATCCGACTTACTGCCGACTTACGGGCCGATAACATCCGACTTATATCCGACAACAGATGTGTACACGGCCAGCTGGAGCAGAAGTTAGTTGATCGGGACTGGCGCTGCCTAATTCACCTGGTCTCGCTCCCCACCAGTTGAGTCGGGGAGGGTTCTCGGCCCCATAATTACAGGTGAGAGAGAGAGAGAACACGGGCGGATTAGCGACACTACAAGACAACACAAGACGCCGACGAACCCAACACCTCTCTACCTCCTCCTCCTCCTCCTTGTCCTCCTCTTTCTCGCCTCCTCCTCCTTCTCCTCCTTCGTAATCGTCGTCTCTCTGCTTTCCCATCTTTATACATGTTTTCTCAGTTATTCATTTTTTTATGTTCTTCTCTTCATTTTTAAATATTTATTGGGATTTTTATTTCCTTTTGTGGTTTGTAAGTACATTTTACTCTTGTTTTTATTATATTACACAATGTTTTATCATATTCTTTATCATGCACGAACTTCCTGTTGCTACACACACACACACACACACACACACACACACACACACACACACACACACACACACACACACACTTACACCCGAGCGGTCTGTTTGATGTAATTCCCACAGCCGTAGTGCAGTTTTGAGGTAATTCGTAAAGAAAATTCCATTATTAACACTTGCAAAGTAGTATCCAAGAACATGATTTCCTACATATTCTACATTATTTTTATTATTATTATTATTATTATTATTATTATTATTATTATTATTATTATTATTATTATTATTATTATCGTTATTATTACTCTTATTATTTCAACTTATCTTATTTCATTTCATCTATTTATTTATTTTTATTTTATTTCATTTATTTATTATTTTTTTGTGTGTGTTAACGACTGCCTGACTGAGTGACGAGTGGCTGACTGGATGACGGACGGTTGAGGAGGCGGAGGAGGCAATGGTAGGGAGGGGGTGGCGGGGAGGCGACTCGTCTAACCTGAGTTGCCTCTAAGTCGATACTCGGCTGGTCTACGTGTCTTGCGGCTGCCTAATAAAGACTTGATAGAGTGGAGGAGCAGCTCAATAAGGGTGTCGGGTTGCGTGTGGGAGGAGAGAGTCGCCGGCACCAGACTACCGGCCGACCACAGCTCAACCACGCCGAGGGAGGGAAGGGCGGGGGCAGGGACGGAAGGAGGGAAGGGGAGGGTAAGGAAACAATGAGGCCTATATCGTAAGCATCTTTCTCCCTCCCTCTCGAACTTTCACTTCTTTTCTTTCTTTAATTTTTTTTTTCGTCCCTATTATTACCAGGAGGAAGGAAGTGCTGTTGATATTTGTGCGTTGTGTCACGTTCTGTTTCAAGCTTCCTGTGAATATATGTGTGATGTTTAACCCCCTCAGTTCTATGACGCATTTTCATATATATTTTTCTTACTATTTGACGATTTTATACAGCTTCAGAAACTCATGAGGAGGGTTAGAATACTCTGGCCATTAATCGTCTGACCTTCATACAGCTTTTCTAATGTCAATAAAATAACCTAATCTTAAAAGAAAAAACATTAAGGTAAAAATGTGTCCCAGTTCTGAAGAGGTTAAATGACATGTTTCATATCCGTCCCTCACATTACAGTCTCTTCTCTGTGTATCTTTCTCTTATTACTTGGTTTACTTTACATTAATGGAAGCAGAAGATAAATAGAAAATAATGAACCGGTAACCATTATTCTTATATTTCAATTACTACAAGACCTACTATACTTGAGGAAAACAAATAGTAAAAATAAAAATAAAAATAAAAATAAAAAATAAAATTGTTATTGTTCCTGTAAGCCAATCAATATAAGTTTAGTTTTAGAACCAATGGAAAAAAGAAAAAATAATGTGAAAATACATATAATCATCATTTTTGCTTCAATTTTGCTCCTTTTCTTCGTACGGTACGCATCGCTAAAGATAATGCAATAACCACTACCAATACCTCATACCTGACGCGGCTGAGACTCGCCTGAAGTGCGAGAGGGAAAGTCTAAGGTTGTCTCTCTTCTACCTTGGAAATATTACGTCTAATAATGTGACCGATTCCTGTCTTTGCTTTTATTGTGTAGGAAATCTGAATATACGCGTGAAAGTTGATGCTGCTGTTACTGCTGCTGCTACTGCTGCTACTGCTGCTGCTACTTCTACTATTACTACTACTACTACTACTACTACTACTACTACTACTACTACTACTACTACTGCCATAACTATCACTAAATGTATTACTACTAACAATAATTACAACCCAAGACAAATTAAGCATCATCAATTTCCTGAAAGAAGACGCATTGATCATCACATTATTCTCTCCAGAACATTCTCATCCTAACCTAACATAGCCATCGTCTCTCATCAGCTGCGTCCCATCGTCTGTCACCATCACCATCACCATCACCACCACAACTACCATCACCACCATCATCATCACTAGCGACAGAGACAGCAAGCCACATCACCACCATTCTTCATTCTGGAAACAAGATTAATGAAGAGAACAATGCCATTATCAACGCAGAGGAACCATCAAAACCATGACTCTTGAGAACACGAGGCCGCTGCGGACATTCCTACGTAAGCCAACTGCTGCTAAACACAACCTAACTACCGCTGTCATTAGCGTTCTTCACCCCAATAACTAAGAGGCATTAATAGCATCCCAATAGAACGTAACTTTTCCCGCTAACTGCCAGGTACTATCCGCTGTTTTTAGCTCTCACTATCGGGTACAGATAAGAAATGACGCTCCACCTTCATAACTAGAAAGGGTTGATTGGTGTGTTAACATAATTACCTAAAGCGATTCGTTCTCTTGTTCTTGCCTTCTTTACCGCTCAGTCGTAAATATTATGATAATGTTGAAATTCCGCTGAGAGAGAGAGAGAGAGAGAGAGAGAGAGAGAGAGAGAGAGAGAGAGAGAGAGAGAGAGAGAGAGAGAGAGAGAGAGAGAGAGAGAGAGAGAGAGAGAGAGAGAGAGAGAGAGAGAGAGAGAGAGACGGGAAATCAACAACTTGCATGTTTCTTCACAACCAGCCCCATCACGGCCACGCATAAGAGACCGCTGACCATAACGGGAAGACCACAGCTTTCCTCCACGTAATGGCAGCACCACACCGCCGATAACAATGATTCCTGACACGCTCTCATCAAAAAGCCGAGAGCCACCCCACCACCACACCACCACACCACCACACCACCACACTCAATCCTGACACGCTTCTCCTTGTTAAGAATTCAAATAGCAAGATTTCAAGTACTAGAATTTCTATCAACCGTTGTGAAACATTATTAGTTTATAAGCTCACCTCTTATTTGTATGTAATATTTTCAGCTAATAAATACCAAACTTACTAATGCTTTTGGTACTAGGACACACTTCTACCATGAGTTTTGGGTGTGATGAGACGATTTTATTGACATTGGGAACGGTTTATGGATATCAGAAGCTTAAAGGCCAGAGTCTGTACTATTTTAATGTCCACATAGGTTTCTGAAGCTGTTTAAAATAAATAAATAAAATAATAACAAATATGAAAATGCGTCCTAATACTGAAGGGGCTAATAACTAATAAGAAAGTGACACATCCAATAATCGTAGCTAAAAACATCAACTATTACCTTCAATTAAAAACTTCAGTAATTTCACATAACTACAACTAATAACTTCACATCTATCTAATTACTCTCCAATAACTACAACAAATAACTTTACTAATAAACGGTAACTACACTTAAATTACTATCACTAAGAACTAATAGTGTGACCCAATTACTGGAACTACTATTACGTAACAACTCCAGGTAATGACTCCACCACCACGATCATCACACGAAACACCACCATCATCACAGCGACCACCACCACCATCACCACCACCACCACCACCACCAACTCCACCACCTCCACCCCCCTCAGTACATGTCGCCACACCTTCAAACAAATTGGGGGGAAGAAGAGAGAGAGAGAGAGAGAGAGAGAGAGAGAGAGAGAGAGAGAGAGAGAGAGAGAGAGAGAGAGAGAGAGAGAGAGAGAGAGAGAGAGAGAGAGAGGGAAAAAAAAAAAAAAAAAAAAAAAACAGAAAATGCCTAAAAAGGGTGAGAGAAATCGTTCAGAGGGTCTCCAAGAATTCATCAGAGGCTCTCCTTCCATTTTTGCCTTTGAGTGAGGAGCGGCACCTATTAGCAAGGACTGCCGCCCATTGAGACCCTCCTTTCATCGCGCGCCCTTGTTCTTCGAGCCGCCACCGCTTCAGTCTATCGAGCCATCTCATTGTTGTGTCATGCTTATTCAGGCTCCCGGCGTCCGATTCCTCGACCTCCACCCACAGCCCGCCCCTCGATGTACTTTCCCTTGCGCCTCTCCGTGTCTGAGGGTCGTTCGATGCGTGGTCAGTGTGCTAAGGCTTGGTTATACTGGAGGGTTCATTTCCTGGAGGCGTGTGGAGGATACAAGGAGAGGGAGATGAGGGGAGAGGTGAGGGTAGGGAAGGCCAGCGTGCAGGGTTCAGAAGGCTGCCTCGAAGTGCCCACGTGGTCGTCCCCGTGTGGCCCAACGGGAGATCTTTTTGTGACGTGGACGCCGTCTTCTTTTTACGTCACGATCCTCTTTGTGACGTCACAAGGGCCGGGCACAAATCAAAATGAATCAAAGGCGCCGGTGAAACAGATCCCCCCACTCCAAGCTTCCGCGCACCCCTCTCCCTCCACCACCATCACCAACACTACCTCCACACTCCCACCCCGGCCCTACCCTCTCATTATTTCCTCCCTGCATAACAACATATCAATTAATCCACCTGAGCCCGCGACGCAGCCTCCCCTACACTCCACCTGCGTCCTCGACTTGAATTACCGACCCGCGCGCTACTAATGGCAATAATTACATCAATTAAAAGATTAATTTTCACCACCGGCATGCACTCGACATCAAACGCGCCGCCTTGGGATGAAGCGAGATCAGGTCGAGGCTGAGGAAGATAGGGGTGGGGAGAGGGAGGGCGAAGAGGGGGAAGGGAGGAAGGACACGGGAGGTAATGGGTAAAATCGGGTGGGGCACTGGAGCGCTCTGGAGGCCTGTGGGTAGGAATGGGAGGCCGATGGGACTGTTGGGGGTTACTGGGCGTGGAGGGCGGAGAGGGATGTGGGCGTGTGTGCCTCTAAGGACTTCATATAGGGCAGCCATTATTCCCACCCCATCAGATGTAAGCAAGTAAACAAAAGGAAGGGATATACACTGGACAGATCTTAAAATTGGATTCTAATGTTCGCTGATCAATTATTTCGATTATGGTTTGTCTGTCATACACTTTAATTTAATTGCCAACCGGACATATCTTTCTTTATCCATTATGTTTTGCCAGACCTCTTCAATTGTGTTCTAAATAGAAAATTCAGAAAAATATACATGTCAATGTGAATTTCATAAAAGATATTCCGACTGTTTTCCTCCTCTCAGGGAATCTAATAAAACGTCATATGTTTCTGAAGCCTTTGCGTCAGTTATATGTCGTAAGAGAATTTTGTAACTATCTTGTAATTGTCAAGTTTAAAAAAAACTCTAAAGAACTCATATTTCTTATTTGGAAGTAGTATCTTTAATATATTCATCTAATCATTCATTTTTTTTCAACACTTTTCCAGTAAATCCATTAGTTGTTTAAAAGGGCTAATTCCTAGTTCTTCCTTTTGAATATTGAAAAAGTCGAACGATCTGAGATATGATTAATATCGAAGCACAAAAGTGGCATTTAAAATATTAATTAAGTTGATACATTAATATACGAAACAAAAATATAAATGAAAAAAAAAAACAGTGAATACCTACATAAACATAGAGAAAACAAATAGGTAAATATATATATATATATATATATATATATATATATATATATATATATATATATATATATATATATATATATATATATATATATAAAAAATAATTGTGAGCTTAAAAAATAGCACTGTAGCTTTTCCTACTGATAGAAAAAAAAAAACCATTTATAAAATTTCTCACTTCTATTAAAAGCTTCACAAACACTCCAACACAACACAACACATCACAACACAACACACACGCCTTACATCTTGCTGGCCTCCCTCCCACACATCACCTAGCCACCTCCCTGTCCTTCAAACTTGTGGGGCCATAATGTGTATCACCAGCGCGTTGGCCTGCGACCATCACTCATGTGCTACTGTGCTGCACTTCTCTCTCACCTAGGCCATCTACATAAGACCTCCCGCTTCTCACTCCTCGACTCCCCCCCCTCCCCTTCCATAGACCCGCCACCTCTCTCGGACCGGAGCCTTGACGGAGATTGGGTCGGCTCTAGTTACCTTCCCTTGTGTACTGATGTGTTTGATAAGGCTCCGTCCGTACCTGCTCCTCCTGCTAGTTCTTTACGTAAGGCTGTGCGCTGAGCTAAACCTACCTTGGAGCTGCTTTGTGTGTATCTGTGTGTGTGTGTGTGTGTGTGTGTGTGTGTGTGTGTGTGTGTGTGTGTGTGTGTGTGTGTGTGTGTGTGTGTGTGTGTGTGTGTATCTGTGTGTGTGTGTGTGTGTGTGTGTGTATTTGTGTGTGTGTGTGTGTGTGTGTGTGTGTGTGTGTGTGTGTGTGTGTGTGTGTGTGTCTGTGTGCGTGTGTGGCAAGCCAACGCTGGGCTTCAACAAACCCGACTCACACTTACACATGTAAATTACGCAGCCACACACGGCCATAGCCACACACACACACACACACACACACACACACACACACACACACACACACACATAAAGCTGGACACGTAGTTAAAAGAAATACTGTGACTACAAACTCTGCATATAAACACCGGATAAACTAAAGTATATAATTATAATTTATGGCACGCAGGTGGACGTTCACGATGATAAAGTGTATGAAGGTCATGAGGTATAGCTACGGTGAATACATGAACGTACACAAAGCCCCCCTCTCTCCCTCTCTCTCTCTCTCTCTCTCTCTCTCTCTCTCTCTCTCTCTCTCTCTCTCTCTCTCTCTCTCTCTCTCTCTCTCTCTCTCTCTCTCTTTCTCTAACAGTACTGAATTAAGAGCAAAATTAAAGGATGGTGGCGCATTCTACAACAAAACATCACCAATAATATAACAGTTCCCCACAAACATGCTATATAGGTGTTCCCGCGCCGCCTCTTGCTCTTCCTCAGCGTCAGGCTGGAGGTGCAAAACTCACACCTACGCTTCATTCCCTCACGCACGCCAACACGCACACATTACCTAATACGCGGTCTAAAAAAGCAAGCAACGATAGCATTCTTGCCGCCCTGGTTTGAGGCAAGCTTCTGAAACGCCTTCCATAGCCGCGGTGGGAGGAGGAAGGGCGTAAGACACTCATGAAAAGCCCAGCCACCGCGTCCTTTTGACACGGGCTTAATGAATCGCAGCGGCGTCCTTTGAGAGGGTGTCCGATGGCGGGTCTGGGCGGCCGCGCTGCCAGGGGGATCACTCCTAAGACAATGTGGGGGGCGGCCGGTGATACTGCTACTGGGCACCGCGTCTGGGCCGCCCACGGAGGGAGGCGCGGGTGGTGACGGCTGTTTGGTGATGCAGGTAAGATGAAGGCGGTGGGGGGAGGTGGGGGGAGGTAGGGGGAGGTGATGAGAGGTAGTAAGAGGTAGTGAGAGGTGGTAGCAGTGAGTCAGACGGTAAGGTATGAGTTAGAAGTGGTGGTGGTGGTGGTGGCCACGGTGAGGAATGAGTGAAGGTTGCGAATGAAGGTGGTAGTTACTTGGTGAGCGAAATAAACTACAGCAGCGGTCATTTCTAGACTGAGAATGGAGCACAGAGGCACATTTGGAGAAACTCTTGGCGAATATTTAAGGATTATGTTGTGGTTCCCGAGGTGTGGGAGGCAGCAATTAAGGGAAACAGCTGCAGCACGGGCCCAGGAGCCTCGCAGCTGTTGTGGGGAAGAAGCAGCAGCAGCAGCATGCAAAGCACACCACCATCCATCCTCCACACCCTCCACAAGCACATAATTAGCCTCCTCTCCCTCCTTTCCTCCTCCTTCTCCTCCTCCTTGCACTCCTCCTTACTGTTCTGTAGCTCCAATTAGAGGGAGAGGAAAATGAGCACAGGAGGTAAAGGATGCAAGATTGATGAGGCTCGTCGGGAAGAATGCATAGTTGATTGCTGTTCTATTTCCTTCGCCTGTGAGAAAGCCTGCTGCCCTCACCCACCATGTCCCTGCTGTTGTGACTTTTCTCGTTCCTACTGATAATCCTTATTTTTAGATCCTTTTCCTATTGATCACTAAAAATTGCAAAATAAGATATAACACATTAAGAAAGCAGCTAAAAATAAATCTTAATCAAAAGTTCAAGTTTCTAATAGAGTAAACGAAACCACTTTTCCATATTATATTTCATCCTCATATACTTCATCAAATTTGTCTAATACAATGCAAGACTACTCAAGATTCAGATTGACTCTCATGTGACGGAAGAAACGAAAATTGTACCACCAATGAAAGAAAATGTACACGATTTTCAAAGTAATAGGCTGAACTGAAGGAAGGTGTACATATTATTCATGTGAAGTGTGTGTGTGTGTGTGTGTGTGTGTGTGTGTGTGTGTGTGTGTGTACGCCCACTCGCAGATTAGTGGAGCCAAATGCAAAGTACTCCCTGCTAGATGCGTTGGGTATGGAGTGGGTGATGGGGAGTTGGGGGGGGAGGAGTGAGAGTGGCACGTGATAAGGGAAGGGCGTGGGGGAGCAAGAGTGAGCCTTACCCGCGGGGACACAGGGGCGAGGGAGGAGATGGCGCGGTGGAGCTACGGGAGGTGTAATCAGCCCTTATGATGACCAGGTAGGGAGCAGGTGCCTTTATCTCGATGGTGCACCTTGAAATTACTTCCCAAGACTTTGCAGCGGCCGGCAACTGTTCTCTCAACCCGCTGGCATCGCTGGCTGTCGAACGCCCCGGCCACAAAAACACGAAAGATGCACCCACTAACTTTTATCTCGTAACGCAAGAAGCGAGAATGGGAAGCTTGCTACGTGTACCACTTCATCTTGTCAGGGAAACGTAAACTGAGATAAACATTCACTTATTTATCACAGACGGGGTTGTGGTGCATATGTCACTTCTGGGGCGGTGAGGGATGCCGAG
This sequence comes from Callinectes sapidus, assembly GCA_020233015.1. Lineage (NCBI taxonomy): Eukaryota > Metazoa > Arthropoda > Malacostraca > Decapoda > Portunidae > Callinectes > Callinectes sapidus. The sequence continues at coordinate 3,487,783 of CM035193.1, forward strand.
GCGGGTTGAAGTATTGCGTTGTGTCGGAGAGAAAGATAGCGATCGCGAAGCATCAGGCGGATCAACGCAATCAACGCCGCTAATGGAACGCAGGCTGGTGATATTAGATGCTTTGACGGAACGGAGCCATCGCACCAGAGCCTTGTGTCACGTTGGGGGAAATTTGATGCAATGAGTGATCCTTTTCTTCTTGTTCTTTCTCGTACTCCTCTTTTTTTCCTCTCTTTGTATTGTTTTGTTATTGTCAAAGGCTCATCATTCACTCACAGTACACATATTGCCGTTCATTCTCTCTCTCTCTCTCTCTCTCTCTCTCTCTCTCTCTCTCTCTCTCTCTCTCTCTCTCTCTCTCTCTCTCTCTCTCTCTCTCTCTCTATCATACAAAAACCAGCATACAAAAAATAATATAACTCACACACATTAAACACTCTCAATCTTAAAAACTTGACGCATTTCTACTTTCTTCGCACACTTTTTTACTCCACCCCTGTTCATTTCGATTTATTTGTAGTGCGGCAGGTGTCCCTTGTTCCTCTCAGTTGTTCAGTGGATCAGATAAAACCAAAGCTCCCTCTTTCCTCTCACCTTGACCTTTCATTCACTCCCATTGGCGAAATTTACTCAGCAACCGCGTGCTCTTCCCCACACTCCTTCTTTCATTCACTCCCCTCCTCAATAAAGAAAAAGGTAAAAACTCTTCTGTAAAAAAATAAAAAATAAATAAAAAGTGGTATTAAATTATAGCTTTTTTTAACGTAACCTTTCTGTTTGACCTATTCCTCAAATTAATCACGTTCCATACAAGGCAACTAAAGGAGACACAGAATTTATACAATATAAGTGTAATACTAATTTTTGTCGTATTTATGTCATATCATGTCAAAGAAGTCTTGTAATCCAAATTTTTCAACGTAACTCCTTATGATGATTAAAAAATGTGTACGTTTTTTGTAGATTATTCCATATTGCATGAACTTTCTCTCTCTCTCTCTCTCTCTCTCTCTCTCTCTCTCTCTCTCTCTCTCTCTCTCTC
>CM035193.1:3491426-3493926 GCA_020233015.1 Callinectes sapidus
AGAGAGAGAGAGAGAGAGAGAGAGAGAGAGAGAGAGAGAGAGAGAGTTATGTAAAAAGGTGGAGCCAATATGGTTGTTTTGTTATCTTTGTAATCGTTTATTTTTATTATTTTTTTCTCCTCTTTCGCTGCCTGTCTATTGTAAGTTTCTTTTTCCGTGTTAAATACCAATAAGTTTCGCTTTTTGTCTCTGTTTTTTGTTCTTTTTTCATTGTGGGTGTTTACTTGGTCCACTTTTTTTTCTTTTTTTTTCATCAGCATTATTATTCCAGTACGTCTTTTTGATACGGATTTAATTTATGGATCTCGAGATGAAACCAGAATTTAGGAGATGATGGAGTACACAGTTGTTGTTGGTAGTGGTGGTGGTGGTGGTGATATTGGTAGCAGTGGTGATGGTAGTGGTAGGTGGCGGTTACTGGAGTATAGATGGGAGCTGATACTGGTAGTGGTGGTGGTGGTGGTGGTGGCAGTCGTGTTGATGGTGGTAGTGTGGGATAATAGTTTCCAGTTTTCGAGTAACATATCATTAACCACCTTCAGTACCGGGACGCATTTTCATATTTATTATCCTTATTATTTGTCGATTTTTTTTATAGCTTGAAAAACTCATGTGAGATTGAAATAGTACAGATTCTGATCATTAGTCCTTCGACCTCAATAGACCATTCCTAATGTCAATAATTTCACACCTAAAACTCGAGGTAAAAATGTGTCCTAGTAATGAATGGGTTAAAAGACGAACAATAGTCACAATACAAGAAGCACCACATTAAAAACAGCGAGTTTATCTTATCTAGCCAACAGGTACACATTACTTTTCTTTGCCGTAACGTATAGTTGTATTTACGTTATGATACTGACATTTCGCAGTACTAGGTAGGGTAAGCAAAATAGAGTAGCAACATTTGTAAAGAGGAAAAATAAGATCACTGTGACAATAGAAACAATATCAAATGAAAATTCTGAATAGAAATCCTTCTTGTCCTACGATTCTACTTCTACTTCTTCCTCTTTTTTAAAGCTGCTCTTATTTTACATACACCGCATCCTCTTGCCCCCTCCTCCTCCTCCTCTTCTCTCCTTTAATAATGCTACAAGGAAGAGAGGTCCTTGTAGGGCAACTAACTTATCACTATACAAATCTACTCAAAATGTATCTCAGTCAATCAGTTTTAAGGTAGAGGATGCGCTTTATCAGATGACACTAATATTAGGAATTGCATGTAGATTATATAATGTAGGAGAAGACATCTCTTTCTTACGTTCCTTTCAAATACATGTAGTTTTTTCTATACATTGTATTTCGGCTGTAGATATAAAACAGGGTGAGATGAAGAGCCTTTTTCCTATGCCATCCTGTCTCTTTCGTTAGTTAGAGCAGAATAATTACTGTAAGGTGGGTTGTTGTTTGGATTTCTATTGTATTCCATTCTTTTGTCCTCCTCCTCTCCTCCACCTTCTCTCCCTACTCGCCTCTATTCTCCTTCTCCTCCTCCTCCTTTATCTTCCTCCCCTATGCTTTAGGAACAACAGGAGCAGAAGTTGTCCGGGGCGGCAGTACCGGGGCAATGGAGGCTGTATTTAAAGACAATTCAAAGGCTTCCTACGCACAGCCGCGGCTCCTCAATCTGTATCATTACGCCATTCGTGCCACAGCAGTCTTCCTCCGGGTATTTATGTGGCAGCTTATTGGCGCCGCTCTTCGCTTTTGCCTAATTCCTCCGCCGTTTAATGGTACTGTGCCGTGGATTTATTTCCCGAGCCAAGACTTTTGCTGTTGGTCGCCATGAGTGAAGGTGTGATGCGGAGGAGGAGAAAGAAGATGAAGAGGAAGAGGGCGAGAGCAGTGACGATGAAGATACAATACAATAGCATCCAATAAAAAAAAAAGACCTGGAAATCTTATAATCAATTGTAGGAAATGCGTGATGAAACTCAAATACATAAATAAGCGAGGGGAAAATGTGTGTCTGGGGGGATGGGAACAGGGAGAAGAGGAGAGATGGAGAGGTGGAGAAAAAGAAGAAGAAAAAGAAAAAAAAAAACACTGGGAGAGGTACAGGAAATAGATTTATACAAACCCATAAGTTAGAATACACGCGCGATAACATGAAAGATGGGATTAAAATGTGAGAAAAACGAGGAGGAGGAGGAGGAGGAGGAAGAAGAAGAAGAGGAGGAGGAGGAGGAGGAGGAGGATAAACTAGACTGTCAGCAGCTGGGAGAACAGGCAGGAAGGTGATGAACGAGTCTCCACTCCCTAATTTCTTTTCACTCGTACAGACTGGAGCGCGAGGGAGGAGGGGCGGGAGGAAGGCAGAGAGGCGTCGCTGAGGAGGAAAGTGAAGCCCAAGGGAGGGACCTCGATGGAAGAAAGTGAGCTACTGGATAATATGATACAGTAAAGTTGATTGAAATAGTGCAGCAAGGAAAAAAAAATGTGGAAAATCAAGGGAAAATAATATAGATGAAAGGATGGAGAAGAAGAAACTAAATTA
>CM035193.1:3498926-3503926 GCA_020233015.1 Callinectes sapidus
ACGGAAATACTGAGAACACAGAAAGGAACAGTGAACAGATGCGAACATATTAGAATGATGACGACGATAATAAAAGATGAAAAGCAAGTTTGTAAAGGGTAAAATTAACATTAAGGTTTTGATAAGAACAAAGAGGGATGAGATGAGGCGTCAGAGGAGTAGCAAGGAGGAGGGGAGGGGAGGGGGGTGCAGAGAGAAAGAGGTAGGCAAGGTGGAGAGGCGTGCCACGGTAGCGGTAAAGACAACACCCGTCTGACCACCTTCTTGTGTGTGGATCAGAGAACTAAAGAAGGAAAACGGGAACCGGATGACACGGCAGGGCGTTAAAAAATACAAGTCACACCAGAACATCAGATAACCTTATGCAAGAAAAAATTTAAAGAAAAAAAAGCAGGAAATGTTCTGTGAAGTTAATTAGCTATTATTCAGGTTTCTTTAAAGCTTGTTATGATTTATGTGAGGTATAATTATTGGATCTTTGTATCTTGTTCATTAAAAACATGACTCAGTGTACCGTGGGAAGTGTTTAAGGGACTCTCTAATTCCTTATCTGTGTGAGTTTCTAGTCTTTCTTTCATCCCATTACTGACTTGTGACTTGCTACTCGCCGACACTTATCACCTGCTCATAATAATCATGCTACACCAACTTCACACATTCCCAGCTATACATAATACAGCAAAACATCACCCTGCCCACTAGCTTCCTTTGCACACTATATAACACCTTTCAGCCTCACCATCATTCATTATACACTATATTCCCCCAACCTTCACAACCCTCACACATTCCCAGCTATACATAAAACAACCAAACATTACCTTACCCACTAGCCCCCTTTACACACTATACAACACCTTCTTCAGCCTCAGAATCATTCATTATACAGTACGTTCCACAGACCTAACCTTCGAAACCCTTATACATTTAGCACACAACACCCATACACTTATTATGAAACACCTCTCACTTCCTTCCCTCTTCACTCTTTATAGTACACAGCTTCCCTTCCTCCCTCCCTCCCTCTTTACCTTCACGCCCATACACTCATCACCTAACATTCGCCACGGCCCACGCGAGGCTGCCTTACTGTGTCCTTGGTTATCGGTGCGGCGTCATTACTACTCCACATACCTGGCTGAGAGTCATAAGGGCCACTGTAAAGAGGGTAGGGAGGTGGTAAGGTTCCTATTGATGTTTAGGGTACACTGTGTTTGCTGAAGGAAGATATTCAGTATTAAAGATGAGTAATTCGTATCTTGCTATAACTATCTTTCTTTTTTTCATTTTGTGTGTGTGTCTGATGTTTTCTCGTCTGTTGATATTCTCTGTATAAAATCTAATAAATAAACAGTCTCAGGACATCAACAGATATAACGGTAAGAAAGTACGATAGAAAGTCGGTATAAATGCAATGTGGTTTGTTACACGACCAATGACCAAGACTGAAGTGTCATCCATGTGCCGGTGACAAGTTACGCTATGTTGGTGCAAGTCATTGGGTGACAGGTTTCGTCATGATTATTATGAATTTCTCTATTACGTTCCACATTTACTAATTATGTAATACGAATCATGCCTATTATGAAACAGTGATATGGAGAGAACATATATAATTATTTGGAATAGATGTGTGATTAAAATTTGTTAACGATGAAAGTAACTCTTGAAACAGGATCTATTTTTTTCTTTCTTTTTTTATTTTATTTTTTTTTATTTATCGATTACCATGTCCATTAATTTCTCTAAAGATCTGCCTTTTAAACATCGGCATCAATGAAAAATAAAAAGAAATACTGCTTCATCAGTCTCCAAATGCAACACACACCTATTTGCACTCCTTAACCTACGGCCTTGCCACGCCTCCCCGCGCCTGTATCTCCCCACTGCTACACACACGCACCGCTACACCCTATGACCGTTCGGAATCTCCAAGAACTGCGACGAGTTGTGAGCAATAAGTCATTATCGCCTCGAGTGTGTCTCCTTTCTCGTCTGCGACAGGAAGAGACAAGGCGACCCGAGGCTGATCCAGTACCCGGGGACACGAGACAGGCATCACTGGTCTCGCTCGAGGAACAACAGGTGGAGACAACAGGTTATCTATTGCTGTCTTAATACAATACAATCAAAGGAAATTACATGATGAGAAAGTTAATATCAGCAGCAATTAATCTTCCTTTTTTTTCTTTTTTTTTTACTATTCTTGAAGGGACCGGGGACTTGACATTGTCGGTTTTGTGGCGGATGAGTCATGGGTGATTTTATTGTGATGAAATCTTGACGTTAATTTGGATATACATGAGTTATTAGATTTCTTCTATTATTTGGGGGAGATTTTCCGAGTTGCTAGGTACTCTCTCTCTCTCTCTCTCTCTCTCTCTCTCTCTCTCTCTCTCTCTCGAGTCCCTGCCCTTGATGCAACGACCCTCAATCCTCACACCTCCTGAAACATCTATTTTTTTCCTCCCATGAAGTGTTTTCTCCCTTTTGCAAAGCTATCGTCCCTCTCCTGCCTCTCACTCTCTAATCCCTCGCCTCCTTCCAGCCCTCCTCCCCTCTCTCCCCTCCCAGGTCCTTTTCTTTGCCTCAGCCCTCCACTTCCCGCTCCCTTCCGTCAGTTTACACCCTCTTCAGTAACAGGCCCGTCAGTCGACCTCTCAGCGTCCTGCCCCTGGAGCCCCTTCCTTCACTACTACAGCGCCACAGACTGCCAGTAACGATCACACTAATTACGATAATCATCAGTAATAAATGTAATTATAATGCAGCATATAATGACGGCGATAATGATCAAAAGTAGATGATCGCTATCATTAACGTGGGGCAGGTTGCAGCCGCCCTCGCAAAATAGCATTCTCATAAACTTTAAGCGCACTAGACGAAACCCTGACGGCTCTTATTAAACACTTGGGAGAGTAAATGAGCCCCAGATCCCGGCCCGGTGATGTAAAGCAAGCCCCATCACGCCTCTTCCGCTGCCGCTAATCATACTCATCATCGTCTTGGTATCAATCTACCTCGCTTGTCTTGGCTTGTTGATCACCACAACTACCTCCAGCACCACCACCACCACCACCACCACCTCCATTGCTGGCAGAACGAGCAATAACAAAAGCGTCAACATCAAAAGATACACTGGCTTAACAACAAACATTCCTTCCACTACGCTTACCACTAGCCTGTTCTCTAAATATTACTTTCTTCCTTCACACAAAATTACATACACCTTACTATACATATTCATCCATTAAAAAAAAAAAAAATATTCATCCAATAAAAGAAAAAAAAGATAAGGAAAAGGAAAATAAATCTTTCCTATGAAACTTTTTAAGGACCGGCACTTCAGTGGGCTTCTTTTAACCACAGCTATTTTCGCCCTTGGCTGCTCACCCTTCTTACATTACAAAAAAGAAAAAAAAATCATTGCTACCACTACTATCTCTTCCAAAAATACCAACATTTCTTCAATACTAGTAGATAAACCACCAACACAACAAAAACAACAACAAAAACTACTACTACTACTACTACTACTACTACTACTACTACTACTACTACTACTACTACTACTACCACCACCACCACCACCCCTACCATCCAGCATTAAGACTATTTACACCAACATCAACCTTCATCATGTAGAGGCTAAACCAACACAACCCTTTTCACCATTACGGGCGCGCGTCAATATGCAACAAATGCGCTTTACTTCACGGAATTACGGAGTCGGTACCGCCCATATGCAGATCCCCCATCAGCGAGCCCCTCAGCGCACTGCCATTTACTACCATTCCCATCACCAAAACTAACATTATCGACCATCACTACGTCACCCACTGTGCCCATTACCTGTGCACTCCTCAAAATCATGTCCGGTAATCCCACGATACGTAAACACACACACACACACACACACACACACACACACACACACACACACACACGCGCGCACACACGCACACACACACACACACACACACACACACACACACACACACACACACACACACACTATCCTTCTACCTCTCTGCACGTAACTCACAGCGCAATACAACGCCATGTCACAGGTAGATCATGCAAGATAGCGTACCTGACACAAAGAACTAATTAAGATACAACACCTGGAAGACTGCACAGGTAATAATGATAGAGAGACTTGACAGGACTTTCATTATGTCAATTAAGTTTTGGCTGTATTTCATGTTAATATTTGAGGAATACCAAAGTCACACACACATCTGGGGTTGGTTAGGAGATATTACGTTAAGCTGTTGATCGTTAGTTGGTACATCTTTTCTCAATTACTAATCACTACGAGACATCTTTTTCATTATGTAGTCATCCTTAATCATTAAACTGACCTAAAAAAAAAAAAATGCACAATCTTTCATTCTCATCTTTTTTTCATTGCAGATATTTATAATTATTTCAGCCATTATTCTAATGTTAACTATTTCGTGTATCACGTTAATTTAACCTAATTTAAATCAACCTTACCTTGCTCACAATAAAACACTATATAGCTGCTTTTCATATTATTAAATTTTCCCACGTTTGTTTAAGACAGACTACCCGAATTTAACTTATTTCATTTTAGAAAATCTCATATAAGTTTACTTGCCTTAACAGTAATCGTTACAATGACTCATCTTTATTTATTTCCCTATCTTCTCTATTTAGTTTGAAAAGCTACATTACCTAACCAAACTTAACTTAACTCATAAGGTAATTAATCGTCATGGCATTCATTATTTACTCATACCACGATGCTAAAGTCACGAATATATTTTTGGCTTGCATGCAGGTTGGTTTTTACACAACTTTGAGGTTGGGCAAAGGTAATAAAACTGTCCTGAGCCTTGAACTAACGTGACTGTCGCAGTGTTTACTGAGGAACTAACTGTGTGTCTCCCGTGTTCAGGGCTCGTCCCCGCCACCTGATTCACACCTGCCGCAGAATAATGGCGATTTGTTTTTTATGGGTATGAGTGTGCTGT
>CM035193.1:3560972-3590248 GCA_020233015.1 Callinectes sapidus
GTAATCATGAAAAATAAGAAACGAAAATCTGATAATATTTTCTTAAGAATCTTTGCATCTAAGAAAAAAAGAAAGAAAGAAAAAGAAAGAAAAAGAAAAAAGAGAAACATGGAATTAAACGTTGGGTCTTAAAGTACCTCTCTTTTTTTCCTTCTTTCAGGGACACCACCATTATCTTCCCCACCAGACACACACACACACACACACACGCACACACACACACACACACACACACACACACTTACACAGTTAATACAAGCAACAGACGACCCTGGCCAACCTTCCTAACGCGAGGCACAGACACCCTGACCCACTGGCACCCTGGCCCTACCCCGCTGCCACATTCCTAACACCGCGCATCCTTCCTTCATAACCCGGCGCTTTATGACCTCAGTACCGCGCCTTGTCAATCGTAACCCTTCTACATCTCAACTTCGCGTCTCTTTTTTTTAATTTTGATTTTTTGTTACGGAATTTGTGGGGTAAATCAGACTTCCTATGTAGAACGTATATATTTTGGAAGTCGTAGTCCAGAGTGGAAGGCCGGGATTCGAACCCATGTGCTGGAAAACTCATCGGTCCCAAAGCACACGTTGATCCACTGTACCACATCGTTTTCTCATCCTTGGCACCACTGAGAGCCAATTTTACACCTTTATTTTTGGCACTAACTGGTATATTTGTACCTTCATTATCTATCCTTAACCCTGTACCTCTGAATCCTTTATTACCTCACTTATACCCTATTTGGCACCCTATATTGGCACCCTATATTGGCACCTTATACTGGCACTCTTTGGCACTCTTAATACCTACAACTAATTTATACTTACAAAAACATCTTCCCAACACCCCAATTACTGGTTCAAAATCCTTCATAACATCTCCATACCCTTCCTTGGCACTCTTCCTTGGCACCACTTGGCACTCATTTGGCACTCATTATAACTAACACGAACCTTTACCACTCATATATCTTCCTACCACGATAACTGCTTCAAAAATCCTTCATAACATTTATACACCCCCTCCTGGCACTCTGGCCCTCCCTCTGGCACCCTCTGGCACTCATTATAACTAAGCAGTGTGTGGGTTAGACTTCACCAGACACCGAGGACAAGTAAAGAAAAAAATACGCAAGGAAAAAAAAAGGAAAAATAAAAAGGGTTGGTAATTATTTTGAAACCTTCCACCAGCCACCACCACCACCACCACCACCACCACCACCGCCACCACCACCACCACTGGTACTGGGGGCTCGTGGAATTACAAGACCCATGCGCCGCTCCAGTTCCCAATTACAAGGAAGCCACACTCCACCCCCCCTCCACCCTCCTCCTCCTCCTCCTCCTCCTCCACCTCCTCCTCCTCTCCTCCTCCTCCTCCTCCTCCTCCTTCTCCTCCTCCTCTTCCTCCTCCTCCTTCTCCTATTACTCTTTTTTTCTCTTTCAACTTATCTCTGCTCCTATTCTCTTTCTTTTGTTTTAGTATATTTCTCTTTAGTATATTTCTCTTTTCATTTGATATTTTCACTTCATCTTCCTAGTTTCACTATCTCTTCCCTTTATATTTTGCCTTTTCTTGATTTTTTCCTCTCTCCCTTTCCCTCCCCTCTTTCATCACGATATCCACTTTCCTTTCCTTTCGTATTTTTTTTTCACAAATCCTCTTTCATTTCATTACTATTACTCCCAATCCTTTTTCTCCTACTCCTCTCTTTCTCCTTCTTTCCTCCTCCACTCTGAGCCTCTAAAGACTTTGTGCCTCCCTTCTCTTCTTCCTCTCCGTACCTTCCCTTGTCCTTCGTCTCTCTTTTCCGCCCCCTCCCATTCTCCCTGTTCTCCCCTCTCCCCCTCTACTCCTGACAACTCCTTATCTCCAACAGCCAGAGAGAAGCTTCAGCCACTAATTTAGACTCTGGGCCCAAGTCCTTCCAGCGATTAAACCCACCAAGGACATATCACTTAATATCCTCATGATTACAATTGCCCGAATCGTCCGTGGTGGCGCCGGTCCGTTCCCTCATTCCCCCTCCTCCCTCCCCATCTCTCTCCTTCCCTCCTGTCCTCTCTCTCTCTCCCTCTCCACCTCTCCCGGACTACCTCTCTGTCTCTCTCCTCCTCCATGTTGAGTGCCCCCTTTCGCCTACTGCTTTTGGCTGTTGTCGCGTTTCATTCTGTATTCTTAAATTTTTCGCTTGGTGTGCAACGGCTAGTGAGCGGGCGAGACGCTGTGTCTGGCCCGCGGGATAACGCTGCGTGTAGAGTCTCTTGTTTATGTTATTATCCCTGTACCTGATCCTCTTGGTGACGAGGGGGAAGTCTTCTCGATCTCCTCCTCCTCCTCCTCCTCCTCCTCCTCCTCCTCCTCCTCCTCCTCCCAGCTGATTCTGTTCGGTAATTGGAGTGATACTAGTAACTGGGTGCTTCAGACTGTACCTTATGTTGTATTAGAGGGGAGCTGAGAACACTTTGTTAGGTTACTGCTCAGTCTTGATTGGTGCAACAGCCAGGGAGTGACTTACATTAATGGCAGTACTTGGTGTGTGTGTGTGTGTGTGTGTGTGTGTGTGTGTGTGTGTGTGTGTGTGTGTGTGTGTGTGTGTGTGTGTGTACCTTATAAATGACAGGGGAAAAAGCTATTGGCTAGACAGTTACGGTTTACATTATTATAGTTGCTTTCGTCATTATGCTATTTATAAGTTAGAATTCTATGTGGAAATCGGTTTAAGTTAAATCGGTGTTTCTTCCTTGACAAGATGAGGGAAGGGTTGTGTAGGTAAGGTTTATATGGTTTCTTGGAGTGCCTCAGCTTTCTTTCAGGATAAAGCAAGGCGTAAGGTTCAAGGCCGTGTCTGTGGGGGGGCGGCGATGGGGTGAGAAAGGGTGTTCCGGTGGTGAATTAGGGCGGGGAGAGCGCGTTCCTAAGGCCTCTCCTGCTGGCGGTGCTATTGAGTACCTCGCCGCGGCACCAGTTACTTCACTTCAAGCATTTTCCCTGAGAAGCTCATCAGTACATGCGAACAAGGCTATTTACCAATTGCCATGCCGCTGTGTGCGTGATAATGAAATGAAGATGCAGATATATAAATCTTGTTCCTTTAGATAATCTCAGTGGCGTCTATGGGGGAGGTTTGTCCCTCTTTCTTCGCTGTTATTTATAGTCGGCGGGGTCTGGAGGCGTCTTTGTGGTCCCCCGATTGGCCGTGACGGGTTGATGAGCGTCCCCGTGGCCGCCTCTCGCGTTGCGCCACCCACCGGCCACTCCGCCACGCCCGCCACTCGCACCCAACAACATAAACTGCTACAACATTGAAGCTTCTGTGTCACCCCGTCTGGCGCCGCTATTCAGCCCTTGTTCTCAGTTATCTGTACCCGAGAGGTCACCTAAAGTGCTCTTCATTCCTTCTTTAAATGATGAGTTTAGCGCGCAATAACGACAGGAGTCTGTTAGCTTAGTGTTGCCTCAAGAATGATCACAGACTCGGACCTCCGTGATATTGCGCCTTCGGTGTATCATGCAGCTCAACGTCTCGGTTTAAAGCGATCGTTTCTGTTTGTAATAATGGGCACATGCTCATGCCGTTACATTCTGTGATCAGTAGTCTTTGGTCAGAATGAAAGTGATAAGCTAAGCGATCCCTACTTATCTGTTCATATTGCTTTTACACACAATAGAAGCAGACACCATCATACAGGATACGTATGAGTGTTAAGAATATTCACTTCGATCTGAGCGGCCCAGACTATTGTTGAGTGAGAGGACGGACACATTTCCTAGTGCAGCTCGACTTTGCAGCCGGTGAATCCTTAGAGCAGTGAGCTGTAATCCTCCTAATTGTTAATCCTCCTCCGTGTCGCGCATATTAGCGTAGAAGGGGAAGACATTTACAACAGACCCATACCTGGAACTCTTACCGGCTTTGATGAGGCCAAAGCCAATACCAGGAAGCCCTGCAAGCACTAGGAAAAATACGTCATTGTTTCATGTCTTTTCCAATGTTCACTATTTTTTCAAAACTTTTCACTTCAGTTTAGCGATGTATCCCTTTTTTAAAACACAGTTAGCTGGCGTTAAGTTTAAGTTGGCTTATAACACTGCTTGTTTTTTTTCTTTATAATGTGCGTATGGCGAGGTTGGTATAACAAGCTATATTTCCTGTGGGGATTTTATCGAACGAACTTTAGGACTCGGATCTAGTGTTGTTATCTGGTGGTGTGGGTAGCAGCGTTGGGGTCTTAATGAGCGTGGATGGTTCTGTGCCGTGGTAAGGCTCTAAGCTGGCTCGCGTAATGTCATTTAGGTCATTAGCCGGTGCAGGAAGTGACCAGAAGCCATTCGGTCAGGGTTCGCCCCTCAGTTGGTTTGTGAGAGTCGCTGGTGTAGGGCGTGAGGGTGGCCGGCCGCACTGCCACCGCCTCCACCCAGCGCCGCCCGAGGGAGGAGCCACCGAGGCCTCCTTGTGTGGGTGGCGGGAGTGAGAACGTTCTTGCGATTCGTGTCGTTGTTTGTTAGCGTTGAATAGTGACATATTGCTCTTCGTCTTCATTCACGCCAAACACTATTAATTGAAAGAAACAGTGACTCTCTGGCTTTGGTTGTGTGAGTTGTCCCTGTGAAGTGTGTGGCAAGCGTTGGTGACGTGATCATTCCTGTGGGAAGGGTCGGCGCCATGAGAGTTAAGACCGTCTCTCGCCGTTATGTCCAAGGTAACACTTCTGCTGCCTTGTGCTGAGTGATTTTTTTTTCTTGCCTTGTGACATTATGTTTGATGTTTGTGGCACACATCGAGGCCAACGCCATAGCCTCGCGTCTCACGTTTTTAATGACAATCACTGTGAGGCTGGAAAGAATAATAAAACATATCGCTAAACTGAGAAACAAAGCATCTCTCATTAATTTATCTTTTCTTTCTGTCTTTTCAGAGGAGACGAAAGAAGAACGTACAGGTCGCACACCTGACCAAGTGCACGCCTGTCCCTGCTGCCACTTCACTTGTGACTCGGAAGCAGCCTTGCAGCAGCACGTGTCTGGGGAGCATGGCGGGGAGAAGAAAGCGGGCTTGAGGTGCCCGCTGTGCGAGGAGGCTTGTCTGGACATGGCTGCTCTCGAAAAGCACGCTATCAACATCCACTCTGCCAATCCTGAAGGCCTGCAACGCCTCATGCTGCTTGTGAAGCTCAGCGATGCTTCAAACAAAGCCGACGAAGAGGACGAACAGCAACCGAATCAGAGTGAACAGAATCAGAGGGTGCAGGAATCGATGAATCAGCGGCAGTCAATCAAGCAGGAAGAGAGCCATGCGTCAAGTGGTGCAGGTAAGCGAGTTGAGGAGCGGGGCGCGAGCCGGGAGCAGGAGGAGTGTGGTGTGTGTGGGCTGGCCTGTTCCTCCATCGACGAGTTAGTAACCCATCAAATGGCCGTGGGTCATACTCCCATCGCTGAGACCCCACGCGGTCCTGGTTACTTATGCTGGAAAAAAGGCTGCAACCAGTATTTTCCCTCGGCCCAGGCGCTGCATAGTCACTTCCGGGAGATCCACGGGGCTGCCCCTCAGCCCTCAGTGGCCGTATCTGAGCGCCATGTTTACAAGTACCGCTGCCAGCAATGTTCACTCGCGTTTAAGACTGTTGAGAAACTGCAACTGCACGCTCAGTACCATGCCATCCGAGACGCTACCAAGTGTTTGCTGTGTCATAGAAACTTTCGTTCTTTGACGGCACTGCAGAAACACGTCATCTCTGATCACCCTGAGTTGACAGCTGCAGAGCGGCAACAGTTTCAAGCGTCCATCGTTGGGGCTCCTGTAGGGGCAGGTGCAGGGCCAGTTCTTGACCCCAACACCACAGCGCTGCTCCGCCAGGAGTCAAACAAGGGAGACGAGATTGAGGAGGTAGCACGAGGGTCAGAGGAAGTGCCTCTCCCGCCTCAGCAGCAGGCCATTGAAGATTACCTCAACTCTGACACGATGGCGCTGGACAACTACTGCGATCCAGCAAGACGATACAAGTGTCACCGGTGCCGCGTGGCCTTCACCAGGCAAAGCTACCTCACCGCACACCAAAAGACATTGCTTCACCGCCGCGGTGAGAAACTTACTTATCCAATGGAGAAATACCTCGACCCTAATAGACCTTATAAATGTGACGTCTGTAAAGAATCATTTACGCAGAAAAATATTTTACTGGTGCATTATAATTCTGTAAGTCATTTGCACAAGCTTAAAAAAGCAATGCAAGATAAAGAGACCAAAGCATCTTATAGTAACAATATCCAGACCCAGTCTGAGGCAAGTAGCGCTGAGGAGAGAACCCACCCCAAGGGGGACGGCCAAGCCGGTCCCCCGCGGACCCCCTCCGCCAGTGAGGAAGAGGAACGCAACAAACCGTACAGGTGTCACGTGTGTCGCGTAGCGTATTCCCAACAGTCCACCCTCGATATCCACCTCCGCTCTGTGCTCCATCAGACTCGTTCTGCCCGTCTCTCAGAGTTTCTTCCCACCAACACGTACCTTGATCCCCAACGCCCACTTACTGATCAGCAACCCCCTCCCACCTCCACCCCACAACCTTCATCCACCCCCCAACAAGAGACACCCACCTCTTGTTCTCCCTCTAACTCCCAGAGCACTCCCTCCGTGTCGCACCAGCAGAGTATTTCTCCCTCCGGTAGTGGCGGCAGCGTCCAGGGAAGCTGCGGGCGCTGTGGTTGCGTATGGAACACAATGGAACAGGCTGCACAGCATGCTTTGCTGTGCAGCCTTCTTCCCCACAACATGAACTTCCCTTCGCAAGCCAGCAACAATAACAGTAGCAACATAAGTCCGTCAGTTACCCTGGACGCTGCCTGGGCCGCGTTCTGTGGCGCCTCCCTCCTGCTCCCGACTCAGCCCCACGATCGCTCTCTCTCTCCATCTGAATGTTCCATAGAATCTCTCTCTACCTCTAGAGTCACTGTACCTTTCAGAAAGTCTTCACGCCTACACAAGCACTTATTAGAGAGCTTTGGCTTTGATCTAGTTGTTCATTATATTGAAAATCAGCAACCTTGTCCTTCAAAAGACCCTGATGAAGGGGCTTCTGAGGACCCTAAAGACAAATCCAATTCTAGTTTACCTGAATTAAGTAAATCTAAATGTCCTAAATGTTTTAAAAAGTTTTCTAGTGTATGGGTTTTAAAAGCCCACTTAGAAGAAATCCACCAGTCTAATGTACCTTTTGATATACTTAAGAAATTCTCTGATGAGTACCGTAAAGAGTACAACACTAGTCGGCACTGCTCTAGCAGCGATCCCTCTGCTCTTACAGATGAGGAGCGAGGCCGGGACGCGGAGGTCGTCCAGGGGGGAGAGAAGGGGACTTCAGATGAGAGAGAGAAAGAGGCAGAGTCAGGCAGCAGGAACGACGCCGCGGCCACGCCCACCTCTCGTGCCACGCCCACACCTGGTGCTACGCCCACCTCCACTGCCTTCACCTCCTCCGCTGCTGATCACCAGGGTATGAATGTGCCGCCTCAAGTGGCTGAGATGGCAGCTGCACTGAATGCTTTGACTGCTGCACAAATGCAACAAATGCAGTTCAATCCCATGATGATGGCAGGGCTTGGGCTGGCGGCGGGACTGCCCCTGCCACTCAACCCTCTGGCGGCCATGAACCTCCACCCACCACTGGCCCCCATGCTGCCTCCACACATGTTCGACCCCATGGCCATGGCCTCCATGCAGCAGCAGCAGGGGCCACCGACCTCAGGCCCGGCCCCTGTACCTAACGAACCTCTGTTTCTCAAGCAGCAACAGCATCAAATGTTTCAGCAACAGCAGCAGCAGCAACAACAACAACAGGCAGCTGCGGCTGCAGCTGCAGCAGCTGCTGCTGCCGCTGCTGCTGCTCAGCAAAAGAGGGCCAGAACGAGAATTACAGACGACCAGCTGAAGATTCTGCGTGGCCACTTTGACATCAACAACTCCCCCACGGAGGAGCAGATCAACGAGATGGCCAAGCAGAGCGGGCTGCCTCCCAAGGTAATTAAGCACTGGTTCCGCAACACACTCTTCAAGGAGCGACAACGCAGCAAAGACTCGCCATATAACTTTAGCATCCCGCCGTCCACCACGCTTAACCTGGAGGAGTACGAAAAGACAGGTGAGGCCAAGGTGATGCCGCTCAACCCGGAAGAGGCTCGCGAGATAGTAGCAATCAACAGCACGCGAGAAGAAGAGAGAGCTGCGGAGCACGTGATCAAGGAAGAGCAGGCCTCTGACCGCATCCCAGCCGTGTCCCCGCACAACAAAGTTCCTAGTCTTAATCAAGACAATAGCCGAGTACAAGAAAAGAATGGGGATGGCTTAGGTGGGTCAACGGATCTTGCTAACCAACAGCAGCTCCATTCACAGCAGCTCCCGGCGCCGCCGCAACAGTCGGAGAAGCAGCAGATGGACCAGAAACCTCTGCTGCCACCACACCATCCCCAGCAGCAGCAGCAGCACCCTCAGCAGCAGCCCCAGGTGAGCAGTGGACCTCAGTTGGTATCCTCGGCGTCATCATCCCCTCTGGGATTGACGGCCACCTCGTCGTTCTCGAGTCTCACCTCTCCACAGTCGTCATTGTCGCTCACCTCACTCATTACCTCTCAGTTCGAGACCAATCCCATGCTGGCCCACAAGCTGCCTCACACACCACCCACAGTTCCTAGTTCTGGCCTTATACCCCCGAGCTCAGGTGTGAGCCCCACGCCGCCCCATCTGTCCTTCCCAACAACGCCGCTCTCCAATCCCCACACACCCACTTCTTCCTCCTCCGGGTCAGGCAAGAGAGCCAACCGCACCCGCTTCACCGACTACCAGATCAAGGTGCTACAAGAGTTCTTCGAGAACAACGCGTACCCAAAGGACGACGATTTAGAGTACTTGTCCAAGCTGCTCAACCTCTCCCCGCGCGTCATTGTCGTGTGGTTCCAAAACGCCCGTCAAAAGGCACGCAAGGTGTATGAGAATCAGCCGCCTCTCGACCCCAATGATGAGGGCGCGGGAAGGTTCACGCGAACGCCGGGCCTGAACTATCAATGTAAGAAGTGCTTGCTTGTCTTCCAGAGGTACTATGAGCTTATCAGACACCAGAAGACTCATTGCTTCAAGGAAGAAGATGCAAAGCGCTCTGCTCAGGCCCAAGCAGCGGCGGCCCAAGCGGCAGCTCTCTATAATGATGAAAACTCCAACCACTCCAGCATCACTGATTCGTCCCAGCAGTCAGGTGGACTAGACAACAAAAGCACGGAGAGCACCTTGCAGTGTGATAAATGCAGCCTGGTCTTCAACAGGTTTGAGCAGTGGCGTGAACACCAAATTGTTCACCTCATGAATCCTGCTTTGTTTTTAAACAAAGGTGCTGAATCTCCATTCACCAATCTACAACAACAGCAGCAGTCGCAGCCTTCACAACAACAGCACCAGCCGCCCACCTCCGTCCCCCAGCCTCAACCCAGTCCCCTCCTTCCCCCTGCCTCCCCTCTTAAGCGCAAGGCTGAGGAGAGCGAAGACGAGAGGGAAAGTATGGCCGGGACGAATGAGGGCCAGAGGGACAAGCGGCTGCGGACCACCATCCTGCCGGAACAACTGGACTACCTCTACCAGAAGTACCAGATGGAGGCCAACCCTTCGAGGAAGATGCTTGAGACCATCGCTCAGGAGGTGGGTCTCAAGAAGAGGGTCGTCCAAGTCTGGTTCCAGAATACTCGAGCGAGAGAAAGAAAAGGTCAGTTTAGAGCTCATGCACAAGTGATAAACAAAAAATGTCCTTTCTGTCCTGCTATCTTTAAAGTCAAGTCAGCCCTTGAATCGCACCTTTCTACTAAGCACGCGGATCAGTACTCTAAGGGAGATGTGGACATTGATGCACTGCCTGATGTAGAAGACTCTGGTGTTGGGAACTTCGGCCTGTCTTCAACTCCTTCTGCAACTCCAACCTCTCAAGTGATGCACTCTTCTCTCTTCTCCTCCCCAGAAGTTCCGGAAGACTCGATAGCCATGTACCACGAGGAGGCAATGCGGCGTTACCTGAATGATGTCACCTTGTCCTCAGACGGTACCAGGCGGGAAGGTGAGAGTCCACTTGACCTAAGTAAACCTCTAGACTTGGTGCGGCCGTTGGGGTTTGACTCATCTCTCTTGGAAACAACTAACGAGCACATAGATGATCATTCAGATGAGGACAGTTATCACCTATATATTTCTGAACAAGATGAGGGAGATACGGGATTAAACTCTCACGAGAGTAATCCTACTTCGCCAGCGTCCTCCACCACCAGTCCGGCCAACAAGCAACCCGGGCAACCGCAAAACACACCCAGCAAGCGATTCCGCACCCAGATGTCGGCCATCCAAGTCAAGATCATGAAAAGTGTGTTCCAGGATTACAAAACACCAACGATGGCCGAGTGTGAGTTGCTGGGGCGGGAGATAGGACTGGTCAAGCGAGTGGTGCAGGTGTGGTTCCAGAACGCGCGAGCGAAGGAAAAGAAAGCTAAGCTGGCGCTGCAGAAGATGCTTGGCACGGAGCCCGAGACGCCAAAGCCCCCGGAGGAGTGCAAAGTGTGTAATTTTAAGTACAGTCATAAGTACTCTATTCAGGACCATTTGTTTACACGCTCACATATCGAAAACATGAAAATGTTTCTGGAAAAGGTGAAGGACGAGAGCGACTCGGCAGGCATGAACACCAGCCTCAGTTCCATGTCAGTCGACGTCGACCGGCCGCCCGCGTCCATGACGCCCGCGGCTGGCCTGGCGCACCAGCTGCAGATGGCACAGCATCTAATGGCGCTTGGGTCCCCTCCCTCTGCTGTCTGTGGTGCTGCCGGCGAAGATAAGAAGGGCGGCCCTGGCGGCAGCAGCACCGATGACCTGAGTCGCCTGCAGCTGCTGCAGCAGATGTACCAGCAGATGGGTCTCGGGGGGCTGCAGGGGGCGCCGCACCCACTCCTTCAGCACGCCATGATGGCCGGCGCCGGTGAGTAGCGGTCCCCCTCCCTCCCACTACTGTCCGCACCCGCTGCCCGTCCCGCCCGCACACCACCCAGCGCCGCCCGCACGTTACCCTCCCCCGCTCCTCCCGGCCACGCCTGTCAGGGGACCACTACTCCTACGCCTGCTCACGCTCACTGCGCCCCCCCCCCCCCACCCAGGCTCGGCCATGCTGGCCCGCCGTTAATATCATTGGGCCCGTCTGGTTAGCGAGCAGCAGCAGCAGCAGCAGACCCCAGGCAGGCCTGGCCGGGGTGAGCGTCAGTGTAGCTTGGTCCTGTCACGCTTTACCCTCCCTGGCAGCGTCACGCTTGTCGGTGTTGCTGCTGCTGGACCATCCTGTGTTCCATCTCGCTTGTGCGGACCCGCCTGTAATCTCCCGTGTATGTCTCAAGCCCAGGCCCTGGTCGCGGGGGAACACGGACGTGGTATACGTGTCCCTGGAGAGACGAGTCTGTTGCTTAATGTGTGTTGGTTGATGTTTAACTGATGGCAATTTTTTGCAAAGTTACGAAAGTTCCGGATATCAGGCCTTACTCTGAGTCTGAGGCCTTACAAGCTTCACTAGAGCTGGTTTTATGTACTGTTTGTGTAATCCTCTAGAACAGCGCCACGTTGGTAGATAATAGAGTCTAAAAACCTACTAATGGTGAAACACTACAATACCTCGCATCAAAGCATATGAATTGAGTGTACCCTAAAGTTAAAAAGGATTACTCGCGCACCAGATTAATGCTGTATACTAACTTACTAGATAATGTTCCTACCACTTTTTATGCTAATCACGTGATGAATGTTTCAAAACGCATAATTATTATTTTCACTAATATTAGCGTTATAATGAAATCCAAAACAATCAGTAGCAGATTTCTAAGCCTACAAAAAACTTGTTTACTATTACATTTGATTATCATATAACTGTAAAACTGAATAGCTTTTACATTAGTTCTGCTTATAGAAATGGTATCTAGGCTTTAGCGTGCAAACCCTCACCTTCCCCCCTCCCCCTCTCACACACTAACCTCACTACGAGCGATCCGGATTCTCGGCTGCCGCTCTCGGGGCTCTTCTGAACTTTTTTTAAAACAAATTCACGAAAACCTACAAAATTTACTAATGTTAAATACAAGTACAAGAGAGTTTCCGACTCCGCCTCACCTCGTCCCTCGTGCGGTAGCGAGACCCCGGGCCTGTAGTCAACCCTCTCTGTATCTACCACAAGCAGCAGGTTCCTGAGATAACCACGAGTGATTCATACAAAACTTGACCATAGATTCCTCATCAGTCTTCCACAGCCAACCGACCCAACTGAAGGTATTAAGTAAAAACTACTGTTCAAAGTTAATCTCATGATTGACAACCGCTCACAGTACCGACCCTGGAGACTGCCCGGTGGCAGCCCTGCATGTCAGCTGCCCAGCCACAACAGCCTCTTTGCCAGAAAACTGAGAGGAAGACCACAACACATTACATCCCTGATCCCACACCATTTGTAAGATTAGACAAGCTACGGCGAGAGCGTTCGGTGTCTCCCATGCAATGTATGTATAATGTACATTAATCCAAGGGAAGTAATAACTGTCAAATGTAACGTTATATACCACTGGGTTGTAGTGTTTGTGAACTCGTAGTGAGTTTGACAACTTTTCTCCTTTGAGAGCTAAGTGATCTTTGCAATGCTTCGCAAAAATGGCTTTAAAGGACCGTCACGCTCAGAGCCTCAAATCATCCACTACTCGATGGTCAGGTGACAAATGGATGATGACGTAACTTGGCTGGACCAGAACGAACACTACAACCCGGCCTGATAAAGCCCCCATACTCTACCTCGCACATATTTTGCCGAACGAAGCAAGTAGCTGGTGAGGGAGGAGTTGTGCCGCCCCTGGCTCTTCCCTGGCAGCCCTTGACAGGGTGTCGGGAAAGGCCGGGCTGCGCAGGTCTTTCTAGCCGATGCAGCAAGATGACAATGGGGTGAAACTAGCGAGGCTGAACCGCGCGTCGCCGCCCGCCCAGGGAAAGCTCGTGGGTGGTGTTGGCTTGAGCAACAGCCATTGCCTCGGGCTTACTGACGAAGGTGCGGGCGAAGAATGACGGCTCAGTGTCGCCAGTTTGACTTCATTAATTGTATGTGTAAGTGTGTTTGTATGTTTGTAATTTTCCTGCGTCTATCACACAGTTCCTTCCAGCTACGACTGGCCTTGTACCAGAGGGTCGTGTCTGTTGCGGAACGACTCGCTAATTTAATTGTTGTCCCTTGTAGATCACATTGATATCAGTCTGACAACACCGGGTGACACCTTGACTTTTTTCTGATAGGTAGATATAACAGCACAGTGTCCGAAGCTGCCGAAATCCCTGTGTTGTCTGCCCTCACACGGAGATGGCCCAAGTCCTGGTCCTGCCCCCCGACTCACCGGTGTCCCGCCATAGTTTACTTTGTCATATCACTTGTCTGCGGTTCAGAACCGACGTGTGGATTGTTTGGTGCTTGAGAACTATGACGTAAGGAATCTTCTAAATGACACAGCTTGGAGACAAGCGCTTTCGGCAGCTTCGGACACGGTGAATTCAGCATCAGCAGTGATTGGTCAGTTCCGGTGGTCCTGCCCGGCTGAAGTTCGCGGCAGCTCCTCGGGCTGGCCAGGCACAGGGCACCAGTATCTCAGTAAGACACATTTATTCATTTTTTTTTCTGTTGGAATAGCAACAAGTTATCCTGTTTGTTATGCCTCGCCTGAAGCGTGAGGCACTAAGAGTACTGTGGTAACCTTTCATTTCCCTGTTAAGATCAACTATTGTGTTGGGTCGATCATTATTTTCCCAGACTGAAGTTGACCAATACTTTGTCTTGAAACGGTTCCTCGCTTTTTATTTGGAAATTATTTATATAACTGAAATGAATCGCAAAGTTCCTATTTGAATGTGAATATTTGAAATACTATTAGTAATGATATAATAATAGTAATAATAACTGCTCGTACAGCTAGGGCGCCTGTGGATCTCGCAATGGTGGTGACTGTCTTGATATTACCGTGTATGTGAGTGTTCCTTATATTTTTACATTAATAATAATTGTTGTAATCATTTTATGGACCACATCGGTATGACCCTGTCCACTCTAGGTGATGATGGTGTTGCTGATCTTCGGTATTTATCTGGCCTCTCTTTTGTACATAGTGGTTGGGGCGACCTGCCGTCCCGCCGTGTTACGTTGTACATTATCATTATAATTATTATTATTATTATAATTATCATAATTATTATTTTCATGAACACGAGTTTATAAGCTAAGTCTTAAATGTCTGTTGTGCTTATTGTACAGCCTATCAAGCCTACCCGGTCAAAGAGGCCTTTTATGTTGTATATTAATTTAGTTTCCTCTGTCATTTTTATTCTTCCTTTGTATATTCCTTCATATATCATTTAGTTGAAGAGAGGCAGTTGTGTTTTGTTGTATATTACTGAGTTAGAGCCGTTCTGATTATTTCCTGTACGTATGTGGGAAATTAGTGATAATAAATCTCAGAAATGAAATATACAAGTCTTTTATGAATCTTATGATAAGCTAAGTGAGGGCTGTGGGCGGGGTTGGGAGCCTGCTGGCCCACCCCAGGCCGCCCACCTTAAGTTATGTTTGGTTTCTTTATTATTATTTATCATAATATTTTTTTTCTTTATTTAGCAAGAAGATAATCTAGTTAAACAAACTCTAAGTTACGTACAAGCAACAGGCTGATGGCACATCCCGCGCCACTAGGGGTACACTGGGACACTGGGCGGGCGGCACAGACCGAGGTACTAAGATGAGGAGCCGCGGCGTAACTTCTTAAGTTCCAATGGTTACTTAATCCCGGCGTGCTTCTCTGTGTGTATGATCCTCGTTATGCGCATTATCCTCATATTGTATACGTGTTAACTTTCACATTATTCACATATTATAATACATCATTATTATAAAAAGTGTGAATTGTTTAGTTATGCGACCTAGCAAACTCTCTCTCTCTCTCTCTCTCTCTCTCTCTCTCTCTCTCTCTCTCTCTCTCTCACACACACACACACACACACACACACACACACACACACACACACAGAGAGAGAGACACAACTAGGTTACGCTCAGAGAAGCATGCCGCATAAGATAATGATATATTTAATCAGTATACTGCTCTAGCCTCGGTCTGCGCCCGACGCCACCGTGCCTACGCATAAGGAACACAACCCTCGAATATAAAACACGAATCAAACCAAGCTACCGAGAATAGAACAATGAATAAATAACATAGAGATAAATAGAGTGAATTAATTTGAGCTATCTAAAGAACACAACTTAGGTACAGTACCACATAAAGCCTTTTGACTCGTCCCTCCCTCCCTTTCTCCCTCCCATCCCCACTCCTTGTTCAGTGCGAGACGGCAAGACGCCCTCCCGATCCCTACCACTTGCTGCTCAGGAAGGATTATCAGTCACTCGTGCGTCAGAGTACAACCAGATCTTGCCTGAGAGAACTCTTGAAAACTTGCAGTGTCAGAGAACAAGTCAGCTTCCCTACAACATCAGCCTGACCTTTATGGATATGCCCGGTGTAGTCACGTGTCCCTTCCCCTCCACCTCCACTCTGAATGGTTGCTTGTATTGTGCTATTAATTAAGTTACATTTTTTCAACGTTTTATAGATGTTAGTGGAAAGAGAAGTAGTTGTCTAAGTGTCGTGCATGAGTAGTAAGTGTCAATACGTGTCCTTGGTGTCCGTGTTAGCTGTGATGGTCCTTGCTGGTGCCTGCCCTCCCTGCTCCTCCCACCTGCACCGCTGCCAGACGAACAGGTAAGTGATTGTTTTCTTTTATCATTATTACAACTTTCTCGTCTGTTTGTTAAGTTTACAAAGGACGCAGTGGACAAAACACTCCAGTGCACAAGGGCAAGGAACTAACATGGGAAGGAAGGGAACGGGGAAAAAAAGGAAGGAAGGAAATTAAGTGGTGGAGGAAGGGTGGTTGGGATGGAATGGGGAGGGGAGGGGGGTTGGGAGGACCCTAAATAGCAGGATGTAGAGGAAGGAAACGTTTCAAGCTGAAATTCGAAGCTCCAATCACTTCCGTCTGGCACGAAAATAAACGAGAAATGTGGTATTTTTTTTAAACTAAATTTATGCCCGTGTAATTTTCTTAGATTCGGTCGCGTGATTCTCAAAATAAACAACCGGAGACTCTCGTAATAAGAGTAACTTTTTTAAACGTCCAAGATTAAGCCAGCCAGACAAACAGAGCCATAAGGAAGGAGAGGGAAAATTGCTTGTCCTCATCTCCCTTCCTCTTCCCCACTCACCGAGAGTAATTGAAAGCTGGAATATTTCGCGCATAAAACTGAAGGGAACGGAGGAGGCAGC
The DNA here is from genome assembly GCA_020233015.1 of Callinectes sapidus. Lineage (NCBI taxonomy): Eukaryota > Metazoa > Arthropoda > Malacostraca > Decapoda > Portunidae > Callinectes > Callinectes sapidus. The sequence continues at coordinate 3,577,380 of CM035193.1, forward strand.
GCGATCCACTAATGAGATAAAATTCAAGTCCAACAGTGCGAGGGTCCTGTCTACCGCAGCGACCTCACCCAATCTTCCCCGGGAACTCCTCCGGCAATACCACGGTTAAATAGTGTTAAATCTCTCTCATTCTCCGCCCTTATTTTTCCCTCTGTTCCACCTCCTCGGTCTCCTCGCTCTCCTTCTCCTCCTCCTCCTACTCCTACTCCTCCTCCTCCTCCGCCTTCTTCTTCTCAGGGTCTAGAGAGCGAGGTTCGTATTAAAGAAATATGATTGTAAATGAAATTGGTCGAGACAGATCTGTACGCATTACTAAAACATGGAAAGTAATCTTGTTTCAACGGCGGCGTAACTCAATCTTCACTCTGCTTCGGACCTGGACACGGGGGGGAGAAAATTGCTGCCCGAGATTTGCTGCTCCGAGAAATGTATTGGTTACTTCCCTTTGGCCTCAACTTAACATTGGCCTGTTAAATGCATCTCCTCCTTTCCTCCCTCCCTCCCTTTTTTTTCTGTGTTACGTCCATGGTGCGAGAAGCGAAGGTGGAGGGGAATCATCACAGTGCCGTTAATCACACTCATCTCTACGCTTACTCACTATTACGGTACTTTCCCTCAGATTCAAAAGTACACTCGTCGCGGGACTTAATTTGCGTGGCGGCGGTACTCGCGTCTGTCTGCTCGTGCGTGTGTGGACGGGTTAGGAGGGGGCGGAGCTTGATGTGGTGACGTCAGGGGAGCCGACCACGGCCAGACCAGGGACTCCTCAGGGTAGGTGTGTACACGTCCTGTTTTTCTCGCCCCTGCTGGCAATAGTGACACGAGTGAGCGAGTGATGGATGTGGTGGTGGTTGTGGCTGCAGTGACGAGCGCAATGTCCGCCCCCACTGCTCACTGCCGTACTAATTAACAGGGATTGTGTATAAGGGTGGTGAGGGTTGGTGGAGATTAGTCTCTTAGTGTCATTTCCGGTTCTGTTGCACGCCCCGTAACGATGTGTTGTGCTTTCAGTATTGCGCAGTGAAGTGATCGGGGGAATCAAGTTGGCTAATGTTGTTGTGTTTAAATAGCTAACGTGGCCTATTCTCCCTCCTCCGCCTTTCTTACCCTCCATCTCTTTTTTTAATTTGTTTCCTCCTCCTCTTCTTCCTCATCTTCCTCCTCCTTCTCTTCTGTACTGTCTGCCACTGCTTCCGACTCCGTACAAGTCAAGTACATGCTCTTGCCCCCTTTCCCCCGCTCTCTCTCTCTCTCTCTCTCTCTCTCTCTCTCTCTCTCTCTCTCTCTCTCTCTCTCTCTCTCTCTCTCTCCCTCTCCTTGTCCCTCCTTCCTTACTGCTCTCTCCTTCTCCTCACGTTCTCTTCCTTTTAAATAGCACAGTGGTGAGGTTTTGCTTGAGAATACTGAATAAGTAATGTAATACATACACGTATTATTACCCTTACCGTGCCGGACAGCGCACCCCGCGAGTCACAAGGTTTCGTTTAAGGAGCTTCAGTTAGCAACTCTCTTCTCCCTCGCTGTTCAGGCCTGGCCGACCGAAACTTAAAAAGATAGCGCGATACTTACTGCGTATTCAGCAATTACTAAGCGCACGGTTCCTGGAAAACCAGGTTAGTGGCCGACAGGCAAAAAAATTTTAATCCCAAAAAAGTCGACTGATATTCTTTCCCTCATCAGATATGTCTGATGATATTTGCGACGGAAATTAAGTACTAGCAAGCAAGGAAGCCAGTAATAGTGGCTGCCTTTGTGAACAAACCGTCATCATGGGCGCTACATTGTTTGAGAGCTGACCCAACCCTCTTCCCCTTCATCCTCCCCTCACTCACCCCTCGCCCTCCCTCCCCGTGGCTCGCTGCCCGGGAGATGGCACCCCCAGATAGCGTCAAACATATACAGACCCACACTAGACTCACCCGGCGGATCAAAAGTGATTGACACCCGGAGAACTGACGTAAAATATTAATTTAGAAACGCGTGTCTCCCGATGTGGTTGTCCTGTCTCTAGTACACGTCTGTTGGGATTCCTGTTTTTTCTTCTTTTTTCTTCTCTCTCTCTCTGCTGGCCGTTTCGTCTCCTCTTGCCTCGTACCGTGTAATTTGTTCTCCTCTGCGTTGCTTCATGTGTGTAACTTGGAAACATTATAAGCTATTTCAATTTGCATTGTTATATTATTACTATTACCGCAACGACCACTAGCATCACCTCCAACAAAACTACAACTTCTTTTCTATTACTACTACTACTACTACTACTACTACTACTACTACTACTACTACTACTACTACCACTACTACTACTACTACTACTACTACTTGTACTACTACTACTACAACTACTACTTGTACTACTACTACTACTACTACTACTACTACTACTAATACTAATACTACTACTACTACTACTACTACTACTACTACTACTACTACTACTACTACTAGAAGTACGAGGAAGTAATAACAACAACAGCAACAAAGAAACATATCATTACTACTCTTACTACTACTTCTGCTGTTACTTTTGCTGCACACTACATACACCACCATTACTACCACTGCTACTACAACAAGGGATCACAAGATGAAAAAGCAAACTTGTCGCACGCTGAACACACTCTGCGAGATTTACAGCTTTCCGGCTTAATCAAATGCACAAGTTTAGGAGTTTGTAGCATGTTGAGTTTGGTGTTTCGTGACTCAGCTTTCCAAGAAAGTGATAGTACAATGCTTCGCCACGGGTCCTTATTTCCTGTTATCATAATTACTAGCTTGAAGTTTAGTAAATATAGCACATAACAAAAATAATACAGGGAGTATGCAGGTAAATTTAGCACACACACACACACACACACACACACACACACACACACACACACACACACACACACAGAGAGAGAGAGAGAGAGAGAGAGAGAGAGAGAGAGAGAGAGAGAGAGAGGGAGGGGGGGGGGGGGATATTGCAGACTTTCTTTATTTGTCATAATAGAATACAAAAAATCACATCGAGTTTACCTATTTCCTATGAGAACTTCCCTGCAGGCTCCTTAGATGCCATCGCTTCCTCTCAGACGCACTTCAGCGCCACGAAACACCGCAGGGAAAGGGATAAAAAAACAGTACCTCCTTCACAGCGGCCTATTTGCTTATAACAGTATGGAGGAGTAACCTTTCTCCTCCATCTGCCAATGTTTAACGAAGACAAACCCTACACACTGTCTATTATCTCTGCTCCAGTAACTTTACCCGGTACTCACGTCTGCTTCAGGTGAAAGTTGTAAAGTTGTTGCTCGGGGAGGCTCATCTCGGTTACCTTCATTATTATAGTAACTTTCGTCGGCAGATTTTTACGCTGAAAAGAAGGATGTGTGGCTCTGTTAAGTCTGTTTACAGGAGCGAGGTAATCGAGGAGGTACGCTTGGGAAAAGACCCCGCTGCGCGCCACCATACGGCCACTTGCAAGACTACACGACGCGAGTGTCTGCCGCCCACAGCTCCGACGCCGCCACACGCTAGACACTCGCTATTGTGTGCGTCTGCTGGGTGAATCTCGTCCTCTCGCAGCTTATCAATTGGGTGGCCTCGCGGGGAGATGATCGAGGGCATTCTGGAGGAGAGGAAAAAGCAAACACGTCGAGTGTGGAGTGACTCAGATGGATCAATACTTTTTAATTTCTTTTCTAATTACGGATTCTGTCGATTTAATAGTCCTCGATATTATGTTCTGTATATATTCTTTTTTTAACATATCGTTTCAACTGATTTCAGCGTCACGGATTTGATATCTATTTTTTCGCTTTTTTTTTTAAATCCTTATATAGACTATTGTGAGATGATTTTCTTTGCATATGTCACGTTCAATTGACTATGCATCCTCATCGCTACATTCATAGAGTTAAAATTACTTCCAAGTGAAACAACAAGATTTGTCGGCGGGTATTGACAGTCGCTCTCCGGCACACGACTTGGAAATAAGAGCGAAAAACGCAATGTTTGGCAAGGTCTCGGAAGCTGGTTGGCAGATGTATTCAGGTCCACTTTGGTCATTCATAAGTACACACGGACGGCTACTCAGGTGGACTTTCTCGGCCGGATGAATTCATACTAATCTGACCCGCCCATGAAACTTTTATGGAGTTTCTTTTTGATCCGCTTGGCATCTTTGATCAAGTTAATTTACATAGTGGCCAGTGTGTGTCGGGGGAGGGGGAGAGAGTTGGGGAGAGTGAGGGGAAAGGGAAAGGTTAGGGGGAATGGAAGATGATAACCAAGGGAAACAACAGTGCTAGTCTACGTGTTCTAAACTGAGGATTAGTGTTGATAGAGAAGATTTCTGTTCCATCCCCACCAAGCATGTGTTCCACGGGGAGGATTTTCTTGCCGCTCAGGTGTATCGACGAGGTTGATTTGATGTTTTGTTGTTATTCTCCAGTGAAATAATTCTTCGGATCAACTTTGATGAGGAAAAGTAGGGTTGTATTTTCGTTGAGCTCGACCACTCTATTATTCTCGTTCCACCGTTTTCCTTGAATCGATACCTTATAATAATCTAATCAACCTTCGCCATGGATTTTCTCTCTTTTTGGGGGCCGCAGTAGAGGTTAACAGCTACTGTCCATCATTGTTATTTGTGAAGGAAGGAGAGGGAGGATGAGAAATCGGTTAGTGAACTCTATATAAAAGGTAAACAGTAATATAAAATCGTAGTGAGGCACACCAGTGGTACAAAGAAAGCATTGGTAAAGACAGGAGTGTTTAAAAACGAAGGTCTCATGTAATAGAATATACATAAGGTTGGTGTGTGAGGTGGCGTGGCGTGGCTGCCATTCAAGTCACGACACGAGTCTAGTCCACACGCCCACCACCACCACCACCACCACTACCACCACCACCACCATCAACGCCACCTTACCCTTCACCACCAACTCGCTACCTCCACCCACCTCCACTACTCCCTAGCGACCCACCATCACCATCACCACCATCACTTATCTATCCCCTTATCATTACCAGCACCACCTTACTCTCCCATTAACATACTCTCCACCTTACCCATAACTAATCTCGCCACACCACCTCCACCAACACCACTGCAATACCACCACAAGAACGATCACCTTGGCCTCCATCGCCACCATCACCAGTACCACCACCACTAGCACTGATCCCCTCACCACCACCACCACCACCGCACCTCACACCTGTCTTACACTTAATAGCAGCATAAATGACACAAAAATATTAAAACGAGGTATATGAAAGTCACCTTAACCAAGCGTACTGATGGCGCAGGTAAAGGTCAGTGGCAAGGTTATGTTAGGGATTTAAAGGTTCCTCCCAACCCAGGAGCAGCAGCCTCACCTGTGTCTACCTGGGACGTGCCGTGGCTCACCTGGGTAACGGGGCGGCGGGCGGGGCGCGTGGGTCTCAGGTTGCAGTTTCGAAAGGAAAAGTTATACCTGGAGCCATGGAACAGATTTACGGGTTTTGACCTTCTTACTCATAGTGTCTGTGTGTTTTGCTGCGCTGAGGATGTTTGTGTATACTGATAGCTCTAATGATTGGCGAGGTTCATGTGTGGTGTATCTGTGTGGGTAATACATACATTGGTTGTGTTTCTAGTATACGGTAGCGAAAACAAGCAAGTGATGATTCTCGTACATCGGAAAAACTCATATGACGAGCTGTGTATCCAATAATAATCTTGTGCTGACTGTGTATTAGTGCAGCTTCCATGCGTGTTACTTGTGATGTGTTTACTGATATTGGCAACAAGATAGATGCCAGGCAGGAGTTATGAACGCTACTGCCGCTAATCTCCAGCAAGCAACGCGCCTTCGCTGCCAAGTATTTTGATTAATACGTCACTCTTCCGTCCATTAAGGCAACTAATTGTAACTTTTAGCCGAGAAAATCCTATCGGTCTTGGGTACAAAGTGCAAAAAAAAAAAAAAAAAAGAAAAAAAAAAAAAGCGACGATGAGAAGAAATGTGGATATACAACCTTGATTTAAGTCAGGAAAATCCACATTTCATTGCCACAAATGGTTCCACAGTTCATCAGGTTCTCTAATGATGTTCCGAAGTTTTGTTAATGGACACGAGTGTAGTCATCACCACCACTATCATCACCACCACTATCATCACCACCACCACCACCACCACCACCAATACTGCCTTTACCACAACTGTTACACCTCCACCACCACCACCACCACCACCACTACTATCTACTACTACTACTACTACTACTACTACTACTACTACTACTACTACTACTGCTGCTGCTGCTGCTGCTGCTTCAGTCAATACCACCAATACCAGTTCTTTTTTTACTGAACTAAGAGAAAAAAACATGTAATCTTGGTAAGAGAAAAAAGAACATTATTACTATTATCATCAATCTCTTTAAAAATACAACACACACACACACACACACACACACACACACACACACACACACACACACACACACACACTGATACGCACAGATAACCTTCACTCTATACAGAAAAAAAAGAAAAAACACAATGTGGGTCGTTTGCCAGGCGTGATGTAGCGGGTCTGTGGGCTTGTCTGGCGGGTGCTGGGCAATGCGTCTTGGTCTTGACTGCGCAGGGCTGTCTCACGCGATCCTCTGCCTCCACCGCACCGCCTGCCTGCCTGCCTGCCTGCCTGCCTGCCTGCTTGCCTGCTGGCCTCCACCGCCGCCGCCACCCCGTCTCACCTCCGCCTTTCTCTCGCACGGCTTTCGGGTTCCGCTGGCAAGGTGGTGTTTGCGTTCGGTTCACGCAATATTAAGCGATGATGTATGTGGAGGGTCTGTGATTTAGTGGGTGGGACCTATGGATTCTTCAGGTGTATTGTGTGCTTTGGGAATTGCCAAGCTGCTTTCAACTTTCTTATGCATTCCGGTTAAACTTGGTGTTTCGTGGACTTACTTTTTTTTTCCTCATTTTCAAACGCATAACTGTGGGAACGTGAAATGAAGGCATAGTATTGGGATTTTGCACGAAAGTAACGTAGGTAGCATGAGTGGCGAATATTGCAAGGCGACATGCCGATACGAAGGGAGGGAAGTTGGGTAAGAAAAGGAACAATGAACTGTGTAGACTAAACGAAGACAAACGAGACGAAACCACAAACAGACAAACGAGGACAGTAGGGAAACAAACGCCATCCCAAAAGCAAGCAAACACAGGAGTAAGAATGACACAGCACGACAGGCGACAGCTGACACCACCGTCACCACACAAACAGACGACACAAACAAATGACGGGAAAAATCGAACATTGAACCAGGCATTCACAAACAAGGAAAACAAGCACGCAAGTAAACAAACAAGTAGATGGATAGACACCCGAGATGCTAAGGACAACACCTCACAAACAAACAAACACCACATAATCTTACTCTCTCACTTATTCCATTTCATAAAACAAGATAAAAAAATGTACGTAAACAGATAGACAGGGACACACTAAAGCCAGCATACACAAGCCATGCTCACATAAACCAAGTATTATATTAGAGCCTTGCTGCCCTCACTGGTGGGGGAGGGGGAGGCAGGAGGGAGAGGGGGACGACCAGCTGGCGGCCCGAGTGAGAAAAATGGCGTCTTTGGACTGATGGCTAGCCCTCATTAAACCCACAGCCCGTCAGTTTAAATAATGGGTCCCCATGAAAACGGCCCAGCGGGAGGAAGACTTGGATGAGGGGGGGTGAAGGAGGAGGAGGAGGAAGAGAGAGGGAGATGATATATGTGCCGGGGGGATGGGCAAGGAGCGAGAAAGGAAGGAGGAGGAGGAGGGAGGCAAAGGAAGTCACTCCGGGAGAGATTTGGTTATGTGGATCCTAATGGGAAAGATTAGGAGGAGATAGGAGTATAGGGGACGGAGGAAGGGTGGTGGAGGAGGAGGGAAGCGAAGGAGGATAAGGAGCAGGATGGAGAAGAAAATGGGAAGATGAGCAAAGGTGGAAAGAGAAAATTAAGAAAAAAAAATGTAATAAAGATCAAACAGACGACACACACAAAAGAAAAAGGAGAACAATAAAAGAACAAGAATAGAATGAAGATGACAAGTATTTTCACTTCACCGTTTCCACTTAAGTTGGCGATGATGAAGAAATGAAGTGTGAATGTTTCATGATGACTTGCCAGACAGGATGTTGTGCAATGACTGGACAGGAAGAAGCAAAGTAGATAAATATTTATACATACCATCATTAAACTTGTAATAGGAGGAGGAGAGTCTGTTATAATAATAATAATAATAATAATTGATGGTTTATTTATCAAGAAAGTTTTACAAAGTCATTTATAAGAACGTCATGTCTTGATTTAACATACAGATCCTTATGTTCTAACATTCACACTCCTTAAGTCTACACGGTCGCATCTGACAACTCGATGCGTGGCTGCTAGATAGCGCCAACAAGCCTAGTGGGGACTAGGCCCCGGGGTGATCAGGCCACCCCGTACATTTTTATTCGGAGTTTATTTCTCCTACCCAGCAGCGGATCACAACTTCCGACTTACACCAGGTACCTAATCACTGCTAGGTGGACAGGGGCGACACACTTGAATAGAAGTCTTGCCCAAATGACTTCCAACCTGACCCGGGAATCGAACCCAAGCTTTCCCGATTGTGAGTCGGGCGTGCTACCACTGCACCACCAGGTGTGTGAAGGTGCTGTTATTGCTGAAGCAAGACTGAGAAGGCACTCCCACTACTGTAGCCTCTCAGCACACACTGCCACATCAACACACACGACAAGGAAGGTTAGAGTAGACTTAGAGAAAACAAATTAACAGCGAGATGAATGAACAGAGTAGACAGACAGACAGGAATGACAGACAGCACACTCACTCCACCGGCTAAGAGTATTATCCTCCCACTCATTCCCTTTATCCCCCACTCCAGCCATTCCTCCTTTGCTCACTCCCTCCCTCCCTTCCTCCCTCCTTCCCTCCCACCACACTGAAGCGATACCTGAATTGCGTTCTCAAGGTTCAAGTATTTGATTTTCCATCAATTGCTCTCCATTAAAATCTGGGAGGTCACGTCTGTGGTGTGTGTGTGTGTGTGTGTGTGTGTGTGTGTGTGTGTGTGTGTGTGTGTGTGTGTGTGTGTGTGTGTGTGTGTGTGTGTGTGTGTGTGTGTGCTGTGTATGTGTGTGTGTGTGTGTGTGTGTGTGTGTGTGTGTGTGTGTGTGTGTGTGTGTGCTGGTACAGTGAAGTTACTCTCTTTTACAAGGCGTACCACATGAAAGGCAGTTAATCTTATCAAACGTCACAAAAAAAAAAAAAAGTCGACAATAAGAACTAACAGGTGAACTAAAGGCAAAAATATATACTTCATCTTTAAGCCACACTATTGCTTATGGCTGATGTATATAAACAACCTCCCATTCCTTAATTTATCGATGAGTTTTCTGTGACCTCTACTTCCACTTGTTATTTAAAAAAGTTTTCTTAATTTCCTCATTTGTTGCCTTACTGTTCCTTTCCTCCTTGAAATCCCTCCTTCACTTCCTCCACCTCTCTCTCTCTCTCTCTCTCTCTCTCTCTCTCTCTGGCTTCTTTTCCTATCGCTTCGATCCTACTTCTCTTCCCTCCTTGCTCTGCCATCCTTTCCCTCTCCCTCTCTCTCTTTCTCCTCCTCCTCCTCCTCCTCCTTGCTTCCCTCACCCCTCAGGACTCCCGCACTCCAGCCCTTCATTAACTTTTTTCTCCAGTTTCCATCAACCAATAACGTTTATCTCTTTCTCCTCACTTCGTGCAGCGTTCCTCCTTTTCCTTCTCTTCCTCCTCCTGCTGTCCTTTCCACATCTCACGCTGTTCTTTTCCTTTCTCCGTTTCCCCTCTCCCCCCCTCTTGTTCATGCTCCTCCTCCTGATTTCCCCCTCCCCCTCCTCTCGTGGTTTCCCTCCCTCCTCCGCCACGCCTCACTACTTAGTCACTTGAATTTAATATCTGACTGGCCTTAAATTTGCTCCTATCCATCCTTACTCATGCTTACTCACCCTCACGTCAGGTACTCATCACCCACAAGGCTCCTACAGTTACCTTATTGCTCTTATTCATGCCCCACTGACGCCTCTCTCCACCCTGCCTTCCCTACCTCCCCGCTCCCCCAGCAAGCTCTGAGCAGCCGAGCGGAGTGTTGTTTCTCCTTGTTTGATTTCTCGTTTCCGCCTCGCTCAGTCGCTCTCCACTCACTAATCACACTACTTGTAAAATAGAGCGGCTTTTTATGCGTGTTCCCTTGCCTCCCTTCCTTCCTCCTCTTCTACCTCCTCTTGTTTTTGCTTCCATGCTGCCATGAATTAATTACTGTGATAGTATAATGGGCTTGTTATCCCATCGTGGCATTCCTGAGCCTCTCATGACGTCACCAGCCGCTCGTCACATTATTATTTTCCTGGTACTGTCCTGCTAAGTGTTGTTATTTTGTTTATTGATGATAGACACGAAAATATTCTCATGACCTTTAAAATTAATGTTAAAGATCCTTTGGCACAAGTAGGAAAGAAAGGAGCGAGTAGAGAGATCCTTCCTGCCCGTGACGCGAAGATGACGCGTAAGAGTTGTCATCGTCACCACACACACACACCCGGACACCCTTTACTGCGTCTTACACCCCGCTGAACAGATAAGAAAGTAGATAAATAGCCTCTCCTCACAAATTTATGCCAGTATATCTTTAGCGATCCTCTTCTGACACCAGGGAAGCATTCAAGTGTTTGTTTAGAAGACCATAAACTACAAACTCTGCTTCTTCCTCCTTCTCGATGGTTCCAGTAATTATTTCATATTCACGGCGGTCGTCACCGGGGAAGTACGCAGCTGTGTAAAGTGTGTGTGTATGTGTGCGCGCTTGAGTGTATCCTGAACAGTTGCTGAGGATCTGAGGCAGCTTCGGGGAACTAAATAAGGTCGGTGTAGGATTTCAGGATGTGTTTGGCGATTGTGAAATTAATTAGTGTTCAGTTTGAGTAAGTTTTACCTCCCGTGGTGACGTCATGAATACGTAACCTGCTCGGTGGGGCTTGTTCAGTGCTTGTGTGTGTGTGTGTGTGTATGTGTATGTGTGTGTGTGTGTGTGTGTCTGCGCCTCACCTGTTCCTCTCTCACCGGCCTTGCTGGCTGCTTCACACCTGATTATCCCACACCTGCAGTCTAGTCTTGGTTTGAATTATTAACCTGCCGGACCCGCGCTTGTTTCTTGGTGTTCTGCTTAGCGTCCTGCCTCCCTTACTCCCAACGCCCCGCCCTCCCCGCTCTCCCTCTCCCCATCTCCCCCATCGCCCCTCTTCTCCCACCCCCCCCGGCCTCTACTTGTCTCCTTCCCTCCATTTCTCTCTTCCACTTCTTTAACTTCATTTCCACTTAATCTTCTAACCATTATCTATCTACTCCTATTCCCGTTTTCGTTAGTCAGTCTGCACTCTTTGCTCCATCATTGTTGCTTCTCCCCTGCTGTGTTCCCCCGATCCACTCCCCATCCCTCTCCCCCCATTCCCTCATTCCCCCTCCCCGCCATTGCCACCCGCTCCAGCCCCCCACCCTCCCCACCCCCTCCACCTCGTTCTCTCATTCCCTTCGCTTTTTTTTTTCCTACTGTTACATATCATTTCTTTCTTCCTTTTTTTTCTATATTCATTCTTTCGTTGTTTTTGTTTGGTAATCGTACCTTCCACCTATGTTCAGTTGCCCTTTCTCTCTCTCTCTCTCTCTCTCTCTCTCTCTCTCTCTCTCTCTCTCTCTCTCTCTCTCTCTCTCTCTCTCTCTCTCTCTCTCTCTCTCTCTCTGTTATCACATTCAGGCACGTGCCCTTCCCTCTCATTATATTACGCCGGTATATCATCCCTGAACGAGCTCTTAACTCCACATACACCCCTGCCTTCCCTCCTCCAGTCTTTTCCCTCCTTCTCTTATCCTAAATCCGCCACTCCCGCCCACGCCCCGACGCCCACCCGCGGCCGGCCCCAGGAGCTCGCGGGCGCCTGGCTGAGCGGGGACGACGCCAACCGGTTTCAAGGCAAATTGGCGATCTGGGGGGTAGTGACGCGCCGCCGAGAAACACCCCGCGCTCTCTCCTGTCGGGTTAGGGCCGCTCGGAGCAGTGTAGGGAGGGCTGAGGGTGGTGGCGGCCTGCGGGTGGGGTGTGTGGGTCCCTGGGGAGTATAGGAAATGGGTGAGGGGTTATGCATGGGGTGTGGGTAGAGAGAGAGAGAGAGAGAGAGAGAGAGAGAGAGAGAGAGAGAGAGAGAGAGAGAGAGAGAGAGTACGAGTGATAAATATTCTTGCACAGGTGTGATAGCACTGAGACCTCCGCTCATATACATATAGCCCGTTCACCTTTTTGAGATGGTAATCAACCCACGCTCAGTAAAGGAGACACAAGTGGGGTGAAATGACTGGGGGTGACATTGGCGGGGTGTGTGAAGAGGAGAGGGAGGGGTGTGGTGATTGGGGTGTTGACAGAGTGTGAGAGAGAAGTAAAGCCAGTGTATTTGTATATTTTTTCTATATAAGAGAAGTAACCTGGCTAAGGGTGACACAAACAGTGAGAATGAAAAAGCCTACTAATTTGCCAGTCCCCTTAAAGTTCCAAAGAATTAGCCAATAGTCAGGGAGAAATGTCTTAAATCTTCCTTCTTAAATAGTCAAGTTAGATGAAGTTAGAAATATAGAAGTAGTTAGAGTTCCAAAGTTTGCCAGTATAGTATATGGATGGTTGTGTTAGTGAGATGTGGAAGGCTGCAGTGGTGGAGGGAGAGAGGATGGATGGAGTGGGGCTGTGAGGTGTGCAGGGGCGGCGGGAGGCAGGGCATGGTCGACCCTCCCAACATTACACACGGGC
>CM035193.1:3752041-3763824 GCA_020233015.1 Callinectes sapidus
CTCTCTCTCTCTCTCTCTCTCTCTACTACTACTACTACTACTACTACTACTACTACTGCTGCTACTACTACTACTACTACTACTACTACTACTACTACTACTACTACTACTACTACTACTTCTACTACTGCTACTATCATTAATTCACATTTAGTCGTCTCTCAACATTTTCTTTACCATTTACTCTTCCTTCTCATTTGCATTTCTTAGGTATGTTTTTCTTATATTTTTCTACATTCAAATATCAGGCGCATAGGGAACAAAAATAGCATTACAATATAAATGGACCTAAAAATCATCACTGTCCTGCGTCATTAAAGAAAGAAAAAAACATATTGCCACTTGGCCCGTATGGGGATCGAACCCACGACATCCGCGTTATTAGCACGGCGCTCTAACCAACTGAGCTAACAGGCCGTTGTGGTTCCCTTAACGACACTTCTTGATTTTTTCTTCTTGGAACCTGTTATGTTTTATGTTACTTCTTTGGGTTATTCTCTTCCTTCTTCTATCAATTACTGGTTAGCTTTCACAATTTCACAATTTAGTATACTTCTTTTTTGTCTTCATACAGATCTAATATATTTGTGATTCCTGTCTTTCTCTTCTATTCTCCTATATCATTCTTCCTCACCAATAATGCCTATAAACCTTTTTTTTTTTTTTCAACTGTCTTTTTTCTTCCTTCACAGCGCTACCTTCCCTTTTCGTTGCCTTCACATCTCTTCCTTCCAGTTCTTCCCTCCATTTTCCTCTTCTAGTTTCCTATATCATTCTTCCTCACCTCTAATATTAATAACTTTTTTTTTCAATTATCTTCTCTCTCTTCCTCCTCAGTACATCTTTGCTTAACGTTGCTTTTACTTATCTTCCCTCCATTTTCCTCTTCTAGTCTTCTATACCATTCTTCCTCACCTATACTGTCAATAACCTTTTCTTTCAATTGTCTTCTCTCTCTTCCTTCTCAGTACATCTCTCCCTGCCGTTGCCTTTACTTCTCTTCCCTCCAGTACTCCCTTTCCTTGCCTCGCCGCACAGTCAAGGCTGTCATTAAGTGTCTATCTAACGCAATAAGCCGCGTGACTCATGCACTCAAATTAAACTTGTTCCCTTTGGTTCCCTATTCTCACTTCCTCAGTCCCACTCTCCCCTCTAGACGGTCACATAAGTTCCCCTCACACTTCCCTTCAATTTTATTCATTTTATACCTCCATCTGTTTTCCTTTTAACTTCCTAACCTTCTTCTCTTTTCTTTCAACTTGTCTTATTCCTGTCTACTTATTTTTCCCTCTTCAATTCGTCTACTGACTCAATATTCCTTTTTCCTCTTTCAATCTCCTTTCTTTCTCATTCTTTTCCTTTCTTTTAAGTTTCCTTCTTCCCTCAATCTCAAACTTTGCAAATTCACCTTAGCTCTTCTCCTTTTAAACACCAGCTGATATTAGTTCAATATATGGAAAAGGAGAAAAAAAGAATTAAGGGAGAAAACAACTAAAAAGTAAGTAAAATAAGGAAGGAAGTAAGAAGAAAGTTATATTTACTTGATTAAGATAAAAAAAAAAAAAAAAGAATATATTAACAAAGCCAAAACAACATAAGAATCAACTAAATCCATAAAGAGTAGCAGAATTCCCACACGACGGAGAAAAAAATGAACAACTTCACAAAGGAAAGTAAATAAAAAAAAGGAAGGAAACAAGAGATTTTATAGACAAGAATCACGCTAACAATGTACGAAAGGAAGACGAAAGGAAAACACGAAGAAAGGCGTGTAATCAGGATGAGACAAGTACATTAATAAGAGGAGGAGGAGGAGGGGGAGGAGGAGAAGGAGGAGGAGGAAGAGGAGGACCAAGGACAAACAGACAAACCCCTTCGCGCTCCTTTGTTAAGAAGTCCCCCCTTCATTAGAATACAAGTTTAAAGTTAGTTAGGATTTGTCGTAAAGTTTATGTATAAAGCCATGTGTCTTGTCACCTGATAGTCAAGGTAAGTTAATAGGCATGTCCTCTATGTTTGCCTCGAGACTTGCTGTGAAGAGAAAGAGAGAGAGAAAAGAGAGAAGAATTTGTATGAAGAAGGTAAGCAGGGAGAGAATGAACGATCAGGTGGAAGACTACAGGGAGGTCCAGGGAAAAGATAACGAGAATGATGAAGAAAAAAAGAGAAAACACTAGCAAATGAAATGAGAAATGCAGGAGGATAAGAATGACAGCGAAGACATGAACAAAAAAAAAATCAAAAGTGAAAGATGAAGCATACAAGACAATAAAGGTGAAAAGAACAACAAAAAAGTAGGAACAGTAGAAAGGAAAATGAAGTATAGACAAGAGCAGGATGAGGAAGACAAGGGAAGGGAGAGACAGTGATAGTGAGCGAATGGGAGGAACAAATAGAGATGAAGCATACAAGATGATGAAGATGAAAAAAATTAACAAAAAACATAGGAACAGAAGAAAGGGAAATGAGGAATAAACAAGAGCAGGATGAGGAAGACAAGGTAAAGGAGAGAGAGAGAGACAGTGATAGTGTGAGAAAGGGTGGAGCAGGTGGAGTGAAGGTGTGGGAAAGAAGGTTTAGTGTGACTGCTGGCTGTGGATAATATTAACCTGAGCAAAATAATATATAGGTGTGGAGGTTTTGTTAGGGTTTGCTTAGGTGTGAATGCTACCTATGACTGTACGGATGTCAAGACTTGCTATGGTGTATGGGAATGTGTGGCTTCAGGGGGATGTTAGTTGGATTAACGAAGCAGATGGATTACTAAAGACCATATTTTACCATTTGTGTTGTTGTCAAGACAGGAACAGGTGTGTGTGTGTGTGTGTGTGTGTGTGTGTATGTGTGTGTGTTATGTAAGATGGATAAGCTAAACAAGGATAACAAAAAAGATAAAAAAACCCGCTAATTACCCAGTCACCATATATGATCGAAAAAATTAGACGAAAATTAGGGACAAACGTCTTGAAACCTCCCTCTTAAATACAGTAAAGTCAGAGGAAGGTGGAAATACAGAGACAGGTAGGGGGGGAGAGAGAGAGACTTAATATCTGTTTGTTGTTCTCGTATTTGCGTGTGTCCAGCCTTTATTGTCTCTTAAGGTAATCAGACACACTCCTCCTTTACACACCTGCACACGTGAGTCATCAGATCCTTCACTGCTTCGACACCGACAAAAAAATCGATAATCCTTGAGCACATGATGACTGTTTACACTCTTTTGAATTTCTACTGATCAACGTGTTATTCCGTAGACATGTACACTGTGGATGTGACTTAGAACTTCTTTAGCGATTATGCTACTGTATGACGTAGAATTAGTTGACTAGGAGGATCAGAAACTTGCATCTTCTAGGTAAATACTATAAGAAAACTTTATTATCGCTTAATGTATGGGGATATCAGAAGCTAATTACTGTCTCATCCTGTGCTTTGGGAATGAATTAGAGTTAGTCGGACAATTGTGCTATTGTATGACGTCGAGTTACCTAACGCGAGGTATTACAAACTGGCATCTTCGAGGAAAACATTGTACGAAAACTATATTGTCGTTTGATGTGGGGATAACGAAAGCTAGTTACTATCTCATCCTGTTACGCCTAGTGAGAAACTGTGGTGGCAATACACTTCCATTTTGCTTGCATTGGTGAGTCTACAGAGCCACGAAGTAGTTTTGGGAGTATATTAACGCCTTTCAGTACAGGGATGCATTTTCATATTTATTTTGCTTACTATTTGCCAATTTTCAACAGTTTCAGAAACTCATGTGGGGATTAAAATAGTATAGACTCTGGCCATTAATCTTCTAACCTCCATAACCCATTTTAATGTCAATAAAATCCAAAACTCGTGGTAAAAATGTGCCCCAGTACTGATGTGGTTCACAATATGTGCGAAAGAAAGGAAAGGAACCGTATATCAGCCGAGAGTACTATAGTTACACCAAGCCCCTCAATGCACCGACTGACTGAAAAGACGCAAGGGAGACGCCAACGATGCCGATGTAGTGTATCAAAAGATTTACGGAAAGTTACTTTGAAAATACTATGCGTGTTAAATATAGAAGCTTATTGTAGGCAGTGACGAGGCCTTTTCAGTACATCCACGCAATGTAAAGAAAGCTTTAATATTGTCATCATTCCATGGTTTGATATGAAATACGGCCAAGATTTTTTTTTTTTTTTTTTTTGCGATTTGGCTTTCCAGTTCTTTCGAGAATAATTGTACTGGAGTTTGGAAGCCTCTCCATTAATCTATCTAGGTATTTGTGCTTTGAATAGAATTTCGACTCTCTCTCTCTCTCTCTCTCTCTCTCTCTCTCTCTCTCTCTCTCTCTCTCTCTCTCTCTCTCTCTCTCTCTCTCTCTCTCTCTCTCTCTTCCACGCCCACGCCCACACACACACACACACACACACACACACACACACACACACACACACACACACTAACATACCTTTTTATCTGTTCACTTGTTAGTTTTTCGGAGTATAATTTACGAGGCTGTTTATTATTTTAGGGACAAAACGCAACACTGGCACGAAGCTAAATTTGGCACGGCGAAGCATTAAGCGGCTGGCTATCTGCACGGCTACACCAGTCATTACCAGACCTGTCCGTTCATCAGCGTCCGATTAATTACCTGCCCGATGCCTTATGTGTGCGATAGCAATTAAGGCTCCGGGTGATAGATTCAGGGCCAGAGACACGTAGACGCCCACCTCACTCACCTGGCCACTGACGCACCTTAGCCTTACCTGTGTAAACACCTGAGGATTTCTTGATTTTCTGGGTTATTCGGTTTATGCAGTGAGGTTCAGGATAGTCACAGTCTCGAAGGGAAAGTGATGAGTTTAAATGGTGAGATGATAATTGTTGATATTTCGTGTATTTATTTTTGTTGTTGTTTTTTAGTTTAGTGGGAACGATCATGTGGTGTACGGGTTAATTAGGGCAGGACCATATAGGCGGAGATGAGATTAAATGCTTCTTATGTAACGATCTGTGTGTGTATGTGTGTGTGTGTGTGTGTGTGTGTGTGTGTGTGTGTGTGTGTGTGTGTGTGCAACGCCTCCCTCCCCTATCATGTTACCGGTGATCGATGCCCCATACACCACCAAGGGTATACTAATGGTGTACTTCAGGACCGACCATTATTAACCCAACCCTCACCCTTAACCCGCCTTGCCGTATACTGTCAACTGCGATATTTGGAGTTAAGAAAAATACACTTCACTTCCCCTCACCCGGGTTCTCCTTAGTACATTCTCTCTACACCTACAATGAGTCCTGTATACGTACTCATATTACTACTATACTTGGATATCTATGAGGCTGCCTGGTTCATATACTTTGCTTTACACATACACACCTCACATGGATTCTTCTTAATACATTCTCTCTATACTTATAACAAATCCCAAATACTTATATTTTTACTACACTTGGATATATGTGAGGCTGCCTGGTTTACTTATTTCGTTATACACGTGCACTAACTAGGTTCTCTTCAATACATCTACATCTTATCACTACGACACTGCACACTTAGTAATCCTATCCCAGTTATGTGAATACTCTGTCAGATTTGCTACGTTCTACACACCAATACACGTATATGTAAAATTTCTACTACTGAACATCTGTACATTTCACCCTCCTTCATCTTGACGCTATTGATATTGCTTCATTCATTCTGCATACCCCTTCCATTGATTTACACTCCTATGCCGAAATACACGCAAAAGTTTAATTTCTAACACTTGTCATGCTAAACTTCTGCTTACCCACTTTTACCACTTTTCACCTTCACTACTTTCATAATCATTCTGTAAACTCCCTCCTAGATATACATTCCTACACACTAATACACGAAAATAAAACACTTCAATATTACCCACTCTGAACCTTCCTCATCTCTCATCACCCTTGCATCACCTTTACTTCACCCTTTCTTCTTCCATAATCATTCTGTAAACTCCCTGCTAGATAGACATTCCTACACACTATACACGAGCATAAAACCCTTCTAACACTATCCACACTGAACCTATCTCATGTCTCACCACCCTTGCATCACCCTGACACCTCTGAGGCCACATGCTGCAAGCCTCGCATCCCCCCTATCACCAGTACACCCATCGACACCCATCACCCTTCCATGCCCGATATCCATCCAAGCATCCTTGTCCTTACGAACCCAACACACCCTTGAGACATTCCACCCGTCCTCCCTCGTCCACCCATCACTAACTCTCATAAGCACCCATTACCAGCCGTCATCCATAGGCACCCTTCACCCCACACCTGGCACTTCAGGACACAGGGCCAGACGGGGGAGGATTACCGAGGGAGCGAGGGGGGTGAGGGAACGAGGCACCACCACCACCACCACCACCACCAGGAAGACGAAGGCACTCATACTGGCACAATCTAGAGTCAACACGAGAAAGTGATGAATTGCTCTCCCACTGATAAGGATGGAAGGAAGAGGTGAGTCCCCCCCTCTGTGTCCTGGGTCAGAGCGTTAATTAGACCAGACGCCCGGGAGATAACGAGGCTGGTTAGGTCGTTGGGTCATTAGGGAACACTCAGTCCATCTGGCGACTTGGAGGCTGCTTAATTGAATATTGCTAAAAGGGGATGTGGGTTATTTTAGGCTGATAGGGAGCCAGGGGAGGCCAGTCTACGTTAGGGGGCGTCTGGGAGGGGTAGGGGCTGTTGGGGTGGAGCGGAAGGGGGGTGAAGTGGAGGGTACTTAATTAATTTTTAGTGTATGAAGCTTAATGATTAATCTCCCTCGGCTTATTGGTGCTTAAGTGGCCCTTGAAGGTGGTGATGAGTGATACCACACCCACACCCCCCCCCTCCCTTTCTCTCTCTCTCTCTCTCTCTCTCTCTCTCTCTCTCTCTCTCTCTCTCTCTCTCTCTCTCTCTCTCTCTCTCTCTCTCTCTCTCTCTCTCTCTCTCTCGAATTATATAAAGGCTCTTCCTTTTAATCCTCTTAAGTATTAATCCTCCTATTTGAAAGTTGTCTCTTATCTTCAATACTTTATACGTTAATCATTTACTGAATATTTTCTTTCTTTCCTCACTAATTATTTTCTTGATTTCGTACTGCTCTCAACGTTTATTCATTCTCTGTTTATTCGGTATTCGTTTTCAGATCTCTCTCTCTCTCTCTCTCTCTCTCTCTCTCTCTCTCTCTCTCTCTCTCTCTCTCTCTCTCTCTCTCTCTCTCTCTCTCTCTCTCTCTCTCTCTCTCTCTCTCTCTCAGTGCTTCGGTCACTCAATACCAGTACTTCCCTAATCCCACTCAACCCAGCGAGCCTTCCTTATCGGCGACCAAAGCACACGAATAAAAATATGGGACGCTGTCAGATACACGTTGTTTTATGCTCTTCATAAAGCACGCGTTAAGGACAAACTCGAGTCTTATCTTGGCCATCGCGAGGCTGCTGTCCCGGTCCGTCACTCTCCTCCTTCACTCATCCCTCAGACGCTTAATTGCATGCAGTGTCCTTGAGTCTGCCAGTCGCTCTAGTCCTCTTGGTGTCGATTGATGGGTAGTTTTGTCTCGCGTCTCCTTGTCTTGTGTGTGAGGATGAGTGAGGGAGTGTGTGAGTGAGTGAGTGTGTGTGTGTGAGTGAGTGGGCTGTGGGTGCTTGTGTGTTGTAGATTGTGTTGCTTGGGTGTTTTGTGCTTCTGTTTTGTGGTGTGGTGATGATGACTTGTAGTGGTGGTGGTGATAGTGAATGTTATTGTTGTTGTTGTTCAGCTTCATAATTTTCTTGTGAAGGTTTTCTTTCGTACTTTTTTTACACCAACAACTACAACCACCACCACCACCACCACTGCTACTGCTTCCATCGTTTTTATTGAGTGTACAAGTACTTACTTTGCTCTCGTCCGCAGCTGTGATCCATCCTCTTTCCATTACTGCAGCACCTGGAACATTAAATTATATTCAAAGTACTGATAAAATTGTTAATTGATGATGTTGAAGATAATGATAACAACGACAATAATAATAATAATAATAATAATAATAATAATAATAATAATAATAATAATAATAATAATAATAATAATAATAATAATAATAATAAGCCAAATAGGAGGAAAAAGAAAAGAAAAGTAAAAGAGAAAACAAGAAGAAAATACAAAGGAATTTCCGTTTATGATAATATCAAAATGATGTGGCATTCCTGAGACTAGAACACCCATTATTCTTTCCCTCAAACTCGAAAACAACACAGTCTAGTCCACCACCATCACCACCACCACCACCACCGTCACCACCACCACCCACACCCCCACCGCCACCACCACCACTACAGCTACTATGCGGTAAATAAAGTCTTCAAAAACACTCATAAATATCCGGCGACAATAAATCTTTCCTTACAGCAAAATCAGAGCCAAGATACAAGACAAATACAAGAATAAATCACGATAAAAACAAAAATACACGTCCAATTTACATACGGCATAATATTATAATTTTCCTCCTCCTCGCCTGAAGACCCTGTAATACAACAACATTTCAAGTGTTTATTTAAGAGAAAGGGTTAAGGGAGCGAATGATAAATAAAGACATTAGTCTACCCATTATCTCCTTCGTGAATCACTTCCTTTTGTATTTAATCTCTGTTTTCCTTTACTTCTATTTCGCAATGTCGCCATGAGTGTATACAAAAGAATAATAATAAACAAAATTATAAATAAAAAGACATTAACATACCAATATTTCTAGTTTAATTATCTCCTTTGTAGTTTATTTTTCCTATTCTTTCTAATCCTCAAAGTCTCGTGTCCTTGGCCCCCTCTCTCCCCCCCTCCGCTTTATCCCTCCGTTCCGTTGTCTTCACCACTCCCTCCCTCCCCCTCTCCCTCTCTCCCCCTTCTCCTGTCTCTCCAAGGTTAAGATCCACTAATTAGCGTCTATTATGACTGGATGCAAAACCTGGCCAAGGGGTACTGAAGGGTGGGAGTCCTTTCTTCCTTTACACCAGTGACGCCCATGTCCGCGCACAGGTCTGAGCCTTATGCTAATACAACGCGTAGGCTGCAAGTGGAGGATGTAGAGAGGAAGCGCAAAGGAATACAAACGAAGGACAAATTGTTTACTTATTGGTTTCTGTTTGTTTCTGATAAGATAAACTGAGAGAGAAACGCTTCAAACACTTTATTATAGTACTTAAAGTAATCATAATTGTTGTATGTGGTGATTAGCATTATGTAAATAGCTCATTAGAAACAAAATTAAAGAGAGAGAGAGAGAGAGAGAGAGAGAGAGAGAGAGAGAGAGAGAGAGAGAGAGAGAGAGAGAGAGAGAGAGAGAGAGAGAGATTCACTATTGTGGGGCACGTCTCCGTCACCGCTGACCTTGACCTGTCACGTGACCCCCGCCATTAGCCATCACCCCGGGGCAGGTGGCGAGGACGACCCGGGAAGACGAGCGCCAGGTAATTTTTAACCATTAAGGTCCTTCTTTTTCTACGGTCCCTTTCTTAGTCAAACTTGTATGGAGATAATTACGAGTTTTTGTGCAGGCGGCATTAAAAGGGAAATTGAGAGATAATCCCGCTCGTCTGGCCGATTCCCACGACCTGAGGTAATTAGCAGGTAATCAGCAGGTAATAGGGGAGCAAATGCGTCTCCGGCCTCACAAGACACTCACTCCTACTCACTAAAATTTCACAACACTCAAGTTTTTGTTCTTAAGTGGCTTTGACTCTCATTAAGACTGTTTTCAAAATCCACAAAAGTAAATCTAGCTGAGTTCTCACTATTTCCGGTCATTAATAGTGCAAAGTCGTTCTTAAACCACTATTTGAATTATGAATATACCCTTGAAAATCCTTAAGTTAGGAAAGAACTCTTGAATTATGAATACACCCTAGAAAATCCCTAAGTTAAGAAAGCACTGTTGAAAATTCTTACCTTTGAAAGTATACAAAACTCAAAACTATGAAAGGCACTTTTTTAACCCACAGCATAAAAGCATTCTTAAAAAAAGATACCACTTTTGAAAACACGCAACATGTGAAACCCCTTTTGAAAACCCTCAGCAGGTAAGCACCCCTGAAAACCCTTGATCACTTCTAAAACCACTCTTGCAAACCCTTAACCGACGAAAAGCACTTTAGAAACCCACTACCCAATAACTTTCACTACAGTCTATTGAAAGTAGGAGATAAGACGCCAAAAATGCTTGAGAATATAGGGTCTTAAATTCGCCGTGAAGTGCGTCTGATAAGAGAGCTCAGAAAAAGAGTAGAAAAAAAATAAAGACTAAGGAGGAATATAAAGAAGTAGGAGAGGAGAGGACAGCAATCAACACATACTGACCTTCTACCTAACGCTTTCTTTACATTTGAACCCACCGATAAGGGAGTATTTGTAACAACTGCATTGGGAAGATTGGGGATAAAGAAAATAAGAAAGGAAAATAATGGAAAAAGAAAGCAGGACGATAAAAAAGGCGACAGTAGAAGTATTTGTCAGTAGAGTTTGATAATATCCTAGAAAAAATAGAGGGCAAAAAATATAGAAACAAAGATGGAGGACGATAAATGAAAAAAAGGACTATGAAATATGAAAAAAAATATAAGCTACTCATGCAGAATTTCATAAGACTGCTTAAAGAATGAGAAAAAAAGCAGGAGCAAATGAATACCGAATACAGGAGACAGTGTAAAAAAAAGAAAGAAAAAAAAGAAAGAGAGAACACAGGAGGAAAGAAAGGCCTGTAGAGAAAAGAAAGACTTGGCTGGACACTCCCCCGGGTCCCTCCGCCACACAAGTGTCTCCCGCAGGGCTGCCCATATGGCGTTAGCGCGGCTACTGGAATTCAATTTATATTAGCAATTAATTATATTCGCGGTCAGACCTTCTTAGCCTTTGGGAGTAACTTGCAGGGAAGGGAGTGGGGGAGTGAAGGAAGGGGGTGAAGGGGAGGACATGGAACAGAAGCAACACACTGGTCATGCCCGGGCTCTGGTGGACGATTATGACTCTTACGGACGCCTAAAGTGAGGGTGGAAGTGTCGGTGGTGGGAGTTGTAAGCCTCACTCCGGTTGGGTTAATTATGAAGTGTCGTGGCATGACTCCCGTTTCGATGAGATTGCTTTGCTTAATTACGCCACACATAATGGATATTGTTCTGATAATTGAAAGATGGAGACTCGTACCGCGGGGAGAGAGAGAGAGAGACAGGTGGAGCTTGGGGGAGGGGGGGGAGGGGAGTGAGGGGAGGTGGGAGAGGTGGACGTGAGGAACAAAGACAGAAATAACAGGGAAGAGAAATAGTGTGTCCCTGAAATCGTACCTGTTCCTGAACCCACCAAGCTCCACCACACTGCCCTCCACTACCCCTTCCTCCCCCTCCTCCACTCTCACTCCCTCTCCCTGGGCAAGTAGCACGACAAACCGGGTGTACGTAGGTGGACAGGGAGGGACAGGTGGGTGTTTCTGCTCCACCTACAGAGCCGAACCACTGGAATCAACACTCATAAGGGGAGACTTGACAAATTATCACATGCATGAATCACTACAACTATAAACTTACTGCAGTCAGGAATGAGGGAGAATTTGTGGGTGTGAATGAACCAGAAAATATAACAGGAGAGGAAAACACAGTAATCACGAGCTGGGGACGTAATGTACAGGTACGAAGTGGAGCAACAAGGTGTGTGTGTGTGTGTGTGTGTGTGTGTGTGTGTGTGTGAGAGAGAGAGAGAGAGAGAGAGAGAGAGAGAGAGAGAGAGAGAGAGAGAGAGAG
>CM035193.1:3846784-3859041 GCA_020233015.1 Callinectes sapidus
AATAATAATAATAATAATAATAATAATAATAATAATAATAATAATAATAATAATAATAACAACAACAACAGTAAATAATTATAAAAACTAGAAAACATAAGCAGCAACAAAAGGTAACAACAAAAACAATAGCAACAACAATAACAAGAACAGCAACATTCATAGTAATAATAAATGACAACAAAACCAAGGCAACAACAACAACTACAACAACAAACACACACACACACACACACACACACACACACACACACACACACACACACACACACACACACACACACACACACACACACACACACACACACACCCAAACAAACCACAACAAACTCACTCCGCCAACAATATATCATGAGTCAAACACAATTTTAATAACTTGCCAGAAACACAACTTTTCACCAATAATTAGAAACAGATCCGATCACCAGTTGGGGGAAAAACGCCGCCAGATGCTCCTTTGTTTACTCGATACCTTCAGGAGCGTCTGAAAGTTTCATCACTGCGGCGAAAAATACTCGGAGTTGAATGGCGAAGTAATTATTCTCTATTCAAACTAAAATGATTCCCCATTGAAAATAAAATGTATATCAGCGACTAAGAAAAATCGGCGGGAGAATAGAAAGTTAATAATCAGTAATTTCTTGTCGTATTGTGATATTCATTTGTTAACTGGTCTCTGATTGGCTGGCTGCTAGAGTATTCACAGAGGTGATTGGTGGATGGTTTCCCAGACGATCTCCATTGGCCAATCAGGGTAATATTCTCGTGGCAGTGGCCTGATGTTACTCACGCACTCTATGTAAGTAAATGTTACAATACTGGACCAACGACACACGTAAGTACAATGTTTATGAATGTGTGACACGTGCCCGTGTAACTTCAACAGACATGTCTGCGTTCATGTGGATACTAATAACTGTTTGTTTTCCCATATATTTCTTTTCATTTGTATTTTCATTGCAAAAGTAAACAAATAAACAAAGTAAGACTTCGCGTGTGTATTAAAACCTTCCTCCATTGCATGATTCCATCCCATCGAGCTTGCAAAATATATTGCTTTCACCCGAGAAACTAATTTGGTTGAGAAATTAAACACCAGGTAAAAATATCGCCAGCAAACGTAAATAAGTAAAGAGGCGCGCGCGCGTGGCAGCTCCTGTCGATACTTTACCAGCAACACTTTTATCCTCTTGAGTGACAGGTGATGTGAGACGCTCCTTTAAGAGGCAAAAACCTGTCCTATCTGACGCCTCATCTTAATTACCTCAGTATCTCTCACACCGAAGAGTTATCTATCTGTAAATTAATTTCAGGAGACTATATAATGCAGACAGCGGCTGGCGAAAACTTTATATTCGTGAAGAGTGACGGGAAATCAAAGTGTCTGCGTGTGCTTCAATCATCGGAGGCGAGTATGAGAATTATTCGCCAACTAAGACGTTATACACTATTAACAGGTGCCAATTTTACCTCCTCAGCTTAGTATAATTTGCAATATGCCTTCACACGGCGCCATGCAACCCAAACATCAATGGACTCCAGTAACACATGGCTAAAATTAATGACGGCGGCTTTTTATTATAGTCTCCCCCTCGACAGGACAGTCTATGCTGCAGCAGATGCGAAGTGCTTTGAAGGCGGAGGTGAACATGCCCCGTGCCAAATAAAGACATTATGGTGAGTTTGTAGGCGAAGTGGAGGAAAGGCAAAGAGGTGGAGGGGCGTCGTGACCCCTGTCGATCAATTAAGGTGAGAGTGAGGCCTTGTTCCCCTTCCTGGAGTGTGTTGCAAGGGGCCGCCCGTACCCTCCCCTGCCCACTGCCCGCCATTACCACGCGGCTTTGCCCAAATGAGGAACAGCCGAGACTCAGCATGGAAAGGCGGTGGAGAACTGATCAATAATTTATGGAGTAAAATGTTAAAAATTGGTGAGTTTCCGATTTTTTCTCCCTTGCAACAACAGTCCTGCGTACTAATATTGTAGTGGTGTGAGTGAGGGCAGGCGCTGTGCTGTGGTTAGGTCCGAGTCTGGATGGGAACTAGTACACGCTCTCCGCTTCACCTTCCAAGCATTTCACTCTACGTAGGAAGTGATCGGCGCCGCTGGTAAAGTGTCGATGCCAGTCCAAACCAACCCAGCGTGCCGTGCCGTCAGAATGATGCCTCGCCGACCCGTGCATGCGAAAACAAGCGATAACATCATACAGAAAGTCAATAATGCGGTATATTTTTTTTCTAGTGGCGCTGTAATTTTCCTTAAAAAATCATCCACAAGATTTCTTTACACAGAAAACATTACATCCTGCATTAATGTATCAGAGTGGCTATTATTCATTTTAAGTTCCCGCATTACTTCTTCTTTTCCTGCGCTGTCTCGGTCATTGAGAATCAGGCAAAAGATGAAAGGAAAGAGAGAAGGCGCTATGACTCTGGGAACAAATCTATAGCTTCCCACATCCCTAACTCACCGTGGAACCTTTACGAAGCCAAGTGGCGTCTAAGTACTCATGAAGGAAAGAAGGCAAGAAAAGGAAGGAAAAGAGGAAATTCGTGGAACATACGACGTGCGGAAGAAAGGAGGAATAAAGAGAGAGTGAGAGATGGGGGAGACTGCAAGTGGCCATTACGATCGCCACGACCTGTCAAAGAGTCGGCATGGAAAAGACAAGTAATTATATCTTAAGCCGCGGATAAGTGCGGAGGAGGAAGCACGCTGGGGCAGGTGTGCGTGTGTGTCGCTGCAATCGGCCAACTCTATGATAATTGTACGGGACTTGCATTAGCATCACCTCGCACTTGGGGCCAAATATGCAATGCGCCGACCCCGGGAACTCGACGTGGCTGTAATTATTGAAGAATTTTTCATTACCCGTCGTCACGAGGATGGATTTCGGTTGGGGTTGAGGTAATGAGAGGGTGACGTAGGGAGGGATGTGTGTGTGTGTGTGTGTGTGTGTGTGTGTGTGTGTGTGTGTGTGTGTGTGCTGGACAGAGGGGAAAGGAGTAGGAGGGTGGGAGGGGGTACGTCCTATTTCCCCTTCTTCCATTTCTGTAGCCCCGTGGTCCCTTTCATTACTTTACCTCAGACAAGATGAGGATCTGATTGCTTGAGATGCTGAGTATTACTTCAAATTATCTTTGTCCGAGAGGATTCGGTACGAGAAACTAATCTTCCATCCATCAAAAACCAGTCGCAGCACACCTTCTTTTACATATTTTTTACACTCGGGTATTTCCAGTTCTGATCAATAATTCCCACATAGATCATTACATATTCGTCGGAGCCAAATGTCACTCACACTGCAAGTTAATTGACGGGAAGGGACCTGGCCACCGGACCGGCTGGTTGGTTACGGCCGCACGTAATCTGCGGAGGAAACGGACTACGAGATAAGAGCCTGTGATACGTCTAATGACAGTGATTGTGGCGGACCAGCGTGCATTATTACTACTCGCCGCGGCCGCAGAAGAAATCGTTTACCTCAGTCCCGATAATAGCGAAAGATGGACTGCTGCTTCTGCTTCTACTGCTGTTCCACCTGCTGAATACTCAGGCATGTAGAGATCCTTTCCCTAAGTGTGTGTGTGTGTGTGTGTGTGTGTGTGTGTGTTTGTGTGTGTGTGTGTGTGTGTCCACTGGGTTTGGTAATATTGTCGTGCCTGACGAAGGAGGCAAGGTTGTCCTGGCGGTAGCGGGGCAGCGGGACGACGGGATGGCTGGACGGCAGGATGAGGGCTCCTTCGTGCGGGTAATTACCGCCCTCAGTAACGCGGCCCAAGGTGAGAGAGACAGAACACAGATACAGGTAGAGAAAAAATAGATCCAATAATAGCTTTGCCCGCATATCAAAAGAAGTGGGACTGTGCAAATGATGACGGTGATTATGTGCTGCGTACACCTGGGAGGCTGGGGCGAGTCCTGCGTAGCTGGCGGCGCTGGGCTGCCCAATCCACAGCTGAATAGGTGAGGCACAGAAAAAAGCAGTCCTTTGAATGTATACAACACTGAGGTGATGCTGCGCGTACCTCCAGTCTTCCGTGATGGCCTTGCATATCCTGACACCAATTAGAGTGATAAAAATCTAATTACACTGGGCGTGAGAGGTCGTGGAGGAGGAGAGGGCCAACCTGCGGCGAGGAGGCTGGATGCCGCCCTCACGACGCCCGCCGGGGGTCGTGGCTCGCCGCCATGCATGTGCCTCCGCAAAAAGCCCAAACACCCAATTCGTCCGTGTCGTGCAAATGAGACGGACGGAGACAGGGATCAGCAAGGACCCGAGGCGGCGGTTCCCTCCGTCACCTCGACCATGTGTGATTGTATTCCTGATGTGGTGAGCGACGAGCAGGCTTTGGTAGCGTCTTTTCTTGTCGTTATTCCTGCTGCTATTGTTACTGGAGTTGCTGTCGCTGTCGCAATGGTGCTAATGGTTGCGGTAATGATGGTGGTTGAGGTGGAAGTATATAAAGCCACGCCGGGACACGTCTCACAGGAAGGACGGTGAGTCACGTCCGTCATAAGTGTGAATATCAAGAAAATGAGAGCATATACTTTTTTTCCGCCTGGATCACGAGGCAGGCGTATCTTGCCCTCACGGGATGTAAGATGAGGTTGTGTACCCCGCGGAGTGTGACGCTGTGAGGTGCAGCACACTGACAGTAATGTGCTGTCAGGAAGCGCTCACTTGGTTCATTAATGTAACGTAGTGTCCATCCTCGTCCAGACCTCGCACTTCATTTAAGAATCTTTATTACCACAGATGGCCAAAAAAATTTATATTCAGAGTAAAGAGCTCCTGTCTTAAGTTTTCGGTGAAGTGGGTGAAGCAATGAGCAATCTTACTGTACGATTTCCACGTCCTCCTTCTGGAGCCCTTCCATCATAATAGGGGTATGAGGTTTTGCTTGCTTCTAGTCTTGATCTAGCAAATGCTGACAAATTGTTCCTTGTAACAGACGTGTGGTTAACCAAGGAAATGCATGGCGAAAAGCTAAATTCTATAAGCTTCCCACCAAAATGATGAAAAATAAAATGAATAATGAGATAATGATGAAAAAAAAGTTTGATCTTTGTATATCATTAAGGTAAAAGTTAACTGGATGATTTGAACGTAGGTTCTCACGGCACATAATTCTTTTACTCTCGTTGCGTCATTTACCCCGCCACAACCCTCTTTGTCATAAGCCTCCCCTTTCCCCAGTCTTTTCCTGTCTCAGCCTCCCTCTGCCTTAGTCTTTTTCTATGTTTTTGCCTCCCCTGCCTTAGTTTCCTTCTCTTCTAAACATTCCCTTGTCTTAGCCTCTGTGTCTCAATTTCTCGCTATATGAGCCTCTCTCTTTCTCAGCCTGAACCTTCCCGTCTCAGCCTCAGTATTTCTCCCAGAAGGTCAAATTTTCAATGAATCCCGGGTCATTTTCGTTTCCCGTGTGCTTTCTCAGACACAAGAGAACAGTATCCGGGAGTGAAAACATTGATGCAAAATTTTTAACATGTCATTTGTAATCTTGCGGTAAAAAGTGGCAATGGTGCATGGAGTATGTTATTTGATGAGGTTGAGCAATGGAGTTTTTTTTTCCCCGGATGTTAAAAATAGTGTCAAGGGAGGCCTTTTTAGCACTGACCGTGAAGGCTCCGCACTGAGTATGGAAATCTTAAATCGATGTTATTCGGTGGGTTTGAAGTCTCAACTGTCACTATTTTCCCGAGTGGCATAGGTCATCATTAATGCGTGCCTGCGTGTGTGTGTGTGTGTGTGTGTGTGTGTGTGTGTGTGTGTGTGTGTGTGTGTGTGTGTGTGTGTGTGTGTGTTATACTGTGTCTTCCTCTTTCTGTCTGTCAGTTTGTCTCTCTGTTCATTTACATTCCCATACTCTCCCCTTCCGTCCATTCCTTCTTCCCTCTACATATGAACTAATTCTTCCATTTTTCCCTTTACTTCTTCCTTTGAATCTCTTATATTCATTTCTTTCTCTTTAATCCTTCATTTTCTACTTTTACCTCATCCCCCAACAATCCACCATCCTTACTCACTTCCTTTATCACCTTATTTACTTCCCTCCGTCGCTTCCTCCAATTCCCAATCTAAAGTAAAAAAAAACAGAAGGACACACAAAAGTAGGCCAATGAGATGTTGCTCCAAGCAGGCCAGAAGTTGACTACAATAGTAATTCTAGCCTGTGTTTCCTGTAATAATGTGTCCTTGGCGCATGAAAGTGTTGCATGAAGCTGGTGGAAGGTTATACGTGGGAGTAAAGAACGGGAAGGTTTAAAAAATGGGTAAATAAATAAAAAAAAAAAAACGTAAAAGACAGGTATATGAAGATTAGGAATTATTAGTGAAGTTGTAGGTGTCTTTTGTGTTTCTTTGTATGAGGGAGTGTGTGTGTGTGTGTGTGTGTGTGTGTGTGTGTGTGTGTGTGTGTGTGTGTGTGTGTGTGTGTGTGTTTGTGTATTAGTGCGATTCATGTAATGACAGAGGTGAAAGGGAAAGCCTCTATTGTCAAGCAAGAGCTGAAACTTATGCAGTGAAAAAGGAAAAAAAAGAAAAGAAAAAAGAGAGGAAGGCTTGTGGAGAAAGTACGGAATGATGAGGTAGAAAATGAGGCGCTGTGCTTACTGCTTTCAGTGTAATGAGGAGGGAAAGTGTGCGACCCTAAAAGAGAAAACGGTAGTGTGCACAGGAATGATGATATGATGATGATATGATGACGCAAGGCCAGAACGACACAGCTTTGAAGGAAACACCACAACACTCGCTGACGCAACGCACACACGCACACGCACACACGCACCCACCCACCCACTCCCCAACCCTCCACACACAAGGTAAACCAATAACAGACCTCAATTAAATAAAACATACAAAAAAGTCAATAAACCATAAAAAAGATCAAAACGCCACAACAAAACAACATAAACCCTGTGAAAAAAACACCACCTAAGTTAATTCCAACCTTACGCTTCTCTTCAACCAGCTGACATTGAAATGATAAACACAGACCAAGCCTCCACCACCACCACCACCACCACCACCACCGCTGCCTACCCTCACCTCTCCCTTCACTCCTAATTCCCTCTCCGCCATCACCATCATCACTATCACTACCAGTACCCTTTCTCCCGCCAGCCTCCTCGCCACCTCGCTGCCTACTATTAAAATCATCCGAGAATTTCCTCACGACTCCTACGTTACCCAAGAATTTTATAATTTCCAGCCTTAATCCACCAATGGGAAGTAATTACTGGAGCCAGCGCCGGGCAAGACGAATTGTGATTGGTGGCCGCTGGCTCGGAGGGAAAGGTTTCACGCGTCCCTGAGTTTCTTCTGCTTCGTATGCTGCTTTTTTTAATGGTCTCTCTCTCTCTCTCTCTCTCTCTCTCTCTCTCTCTCTCTCTCTCTCTTGCTGGGGTAATAGATACTTGTGTGTGTTTTCTAGATTTGCTTGTGTTTGTAAATGTCTTTTTTCTCATGTTTGTTTAAAGTTGCGTGTTTTGAGGTGATTATCACAAAAGTGTAACAAAAAATGGGTTATTATTGCAACTACCACTATTACTGCTACTGCCACGGGCTGCTGTTACTACTACTACTACTACTACCACTACTACTACTACTACTACTACTACTACTACTACTACTACTACTACTACAACGACAACGACGACGACTATCACTATCACTATTATTACTTCTACTACAACTATTACCAATCTTGCTATCGCTACATTATTATTATTATTATTATTATTATTATTATTATTATTATTATTATTATTATTATTATTATTATTATTACTATTATTATTATTGTTATTATTATTATCATTATCATCACCATCATTATTATTTTTATTATTATCATTGGTATAGTCAGTATCTTAACCTCCATCGTTATCATCATCACCATTATTACTATTCCCATGCAGAATTGAATCCACCAAGTCACATTCATTATTTCTTGCATGGACATTATTTCCAGCACAATTTTCCGTCCGCACGACACATACGAGGAATCATACTCAGGCTAATCAATTCACCTCATTTGATTCCCCCTCTAATACTCGCTTCATCCATTCATCATCCCTCGATAGCTTCGGGTTATAACTTGACTTTAATCACGTGTCTATTCCTAATTTACTCTGTCAACTTCCATTTCCTTCCCTCCTCGCTAACTCACGCATCTTTACTTTTACCGGACTCCTTTTTTTTTATCTGATGCTAATAAAAAATAAGTATTTCACTGTTGCATGGTATGAATTGCGTGCTCCATGTCCCTCATGCACGCTAACTAACCCTTGGAAGTTACCGCGAAAGTTCCCTGCCGCACACACATACACACACACACACACGCACACACACACACACACACACACACACACACACGGTCTGACTGTCGGGATGTGTACAATAAATAAACTACAAGAAAATGCACATAAACTTGAAACAACATAACAAGGCAAACGTGTCTCTTTCTCCCCTCGCAACACACACACACACACACACACACACACACACACACACACACACACACACAGTCAATAAAAAAGACAAAGAAAAAAATGTAAAGTTTAATCACGGAGGGAAATGAAACTATAATGTCAAATGAGAGAAAAATCAAAGAGATCGCCCGTAATTACTCCCAGTTAGGTCATTTATCCTTAATTCAGATAGGTAGACGAGGGACGGGTGCGCTGCTGGGCCTGTGGGACGGTGGGAGGGTACGTACGTGGGGTGGGTGGCCGTGCAATGTAAAAAAAATATATATGTACGTAGGAAGAATTCAGAAGCTTAACTAATTCACCAGAAAATTGTCAAGCGGCAGTTCCAATTACCAGGTTAATGGGTATAATTTGTTCCTTCTCATTCCGATTCTCTCAAGCTAATGGCTATGGCGGGGCCGGAAAAAAAATACCTGTTGGGTCTTTTTTTTCTTATTTAGCTTCGCGAGGACTCACCTGGGAGGCCCGAGAGAGAGAGAGAGAGAGAGAGAGAGAGAGAGAGAGAGAGAGAGAGAGAGAGAGAGAGAGAGAGAGAGAGATTCATATACTCATTATTTTCATTCCTTTTTTCTTCTCTATTAATCTGAATATGGCGATTCGCATTCTGTCACACGCGTCTCTGTATTAATACTTCGTGCGTATGCATCTACACGTCCCTTATTTTCGCACACTTCACTGCTATTATTATGCATATTTTCTGAATTATTCACGTGTGTGTGTGTGTGTGTGTGTGTGTGTGTGTGTGTGTGTGTGTGTGTGTGTGTGTGTTAAGTAATCGTCATAGCACTGAGGACACCCATATCGCAGGACCACACACCCAGCACCTCCTCCTTAGCCTCCTCCTCCTCCTTAGCCACCAACTCCTTCTCCTCCTCCTCCTCCACCTCCTCCTCCTCCTCCTCCTCCCGCTCCTCCCACTGGGGACGCCCGCCACATGAGTTTCACAGAAGTACTCATCATGCCCAAATCTAATCTACGAAATCGCATTGAAACTTGCCAATCTAAGTAATGTTCAGCTTTTTTCCCTCCTCCCGCTCCTCACTGCTCTCTTCCTCACCCACTATAACACTCAGCATTGTGGGATAAATTTAACTGCTTCTTTTTTTTCTTTTTACTCTCACTTTCTTCACAAGTTACTATTAATTTATCCTTTCTACGTATTGCCATCGCTTCACTTTATTTATGTACTCTTCCAGACTTCATAATCTTGACATTCACCGCTCCTTTCAACATGCTCACTTCTTCATCACTAACTCACCACCTCCTTCCTTCATTTCTTCCACACTCTCTTCACTCACTTCCTTATTTCATTAGTCTATCATTCACCAATCCTTAACCTCCATTAGATTTTCACCTCACTCACTTCTTCACTAACTCACCGCCTCATTGCTTACATTTCTTCTACACTCTTCATACACTTCCTTATTTCATTAGCCTATCACTCACCAGAACTTAACTTCCATTAAACTCACACTCACCTATCATTACTTAACCTTTCATTTTTTTTTGTATAAAGCTCATCACTTCATTACTTCTTTTTCTTTCCCTAACTCATAATTTCAACTCATCCTTTACTTCCTTTAACTCATATCTTCTTTAGCGTCTTCATCTGGAGCTCTGTATACCCTCAGTCAGTCAGTCAGTCAGTCAGTCAGTTACCCCGAAGCTGCTAAGTAGGCGCTCAGACATTTCCTCTTCACATATATGTTCTCTGCTTCCTCCCACAAGTCATTCTTAGATCATTAACGTCTTATTTTCGTCACCTAATTTCATACTGCGCTCCTGCTCTCATGAATTACCTTACACACCGCAAGTGCATTCCAAATTATTCACCAAAAAAATAAATAAATAAATGTTCATAGCCCAAAATTATTGTGCCACTAAACAAAAAACATCCGTGAACCAGACGTTAAGTGGAAAAACTGATCTATTCAAAAGATTAGATAAAATATTCCTATGCTCTAAGATCCCATGATGTTACCAACTGCACTGAAAATGGCCAGCTTAGTGTCAGGCATAAAATAACACAATCTGATGATATTTAATTTTGACGATAAGTATTCTGAATGATAATAAATCTAGGCAGCTGTACAAACCGACTTAATATATGTTTTCTTTTCAAATTTACTGGGTTCCTTTCATTATGATATCAACTACAGTGCCGAGTTCGCCTAGATGTGTGTGTGTGTGTGTGTGTGTGTGTGTGTATGTGAGAGAGAGAGAGAGAGAGAGAGAGAGAGAGAGAGAGAGAGAGAGAGAGAGAGAGAGAGAGAGAGAGAGAGAGAGAGAGAGAGAGAGAGAGAGAGAGAGAGAATCTACTGTTTACATCTACACCTGAAACTTTTCTGAAAGTTGAGAGAAAAAACCGCCAGCAACATTACGTACACAAAACAGGAAGCAAAGTGATAGTTACATTTACACGCTTTGAACTGATGGAGGAGGGCGCTGGTGAGGCCCAGGTGAAGGTGGTGGCGGCGGTGACGGCGCGAGTGGTTTGCCTTCACAGTGGTGGCGCCGCCTCCTCGTGCTGCACCTTGGGCAATGAACTACACCGAACCTCATTAGAATATAAATTGATAATTCCCCAATGAGCGGCGAGGCACACGGGGCTTATGTAATTGAAGTGGAAAAGAGATCATCTCGCGCAATTTCATGGGCCACAGCAGCAGTAATTTTGAGAAATATAATAGCAAGACGCGTGAGGCCTTTCAGTGGCGGCCGCGGGAGGGGCATCAAATGTAGGTGAGGACAAAGTGCAGTCAGCTCGGGATTTATGCCGGTGGAGGCGGACGAAGGTAAAAACAGACTCTACTTTATTCTACTAACGCTGCGAGACAGGAGGAGTTGAAGTGTAAGTGAGGAAGGTATTCTTAATCATCACCACTACCTGGGCGAGCAAAGTTCAGGCTGCCGAGCGCTCCAGGCCAAGGAAAGAAGGGATTATTACAGACACATTTACTCCCACCGATTTTTTCCACACTGCATTCAATTCACATTCATCTCTGCCCGAGAACTCCTTTTTTATGGCAGATTCAACTCAAATTAATCTCTGTCTTCCCGTGCATGTGGCAGGTGCGAATATATGAGTACGTAATTTGCAAAGCGCAGTAACCATTAGCGTGACCAACGAAGGTGCAAGCAAAGAAGCTAACCTCGTCTTCCTCTCAGTCTCCTGCTTAAAAATCCCCCCCGCTGCAGTACTTTCCCCTGGGCAGTGCAGCTGAGATCTTATGAGCATGACGGGAAATGACCCTAAAATTAACCTAGTTGAGCTACTACGTCTGCGCCTGTGGTGGACGCGGCGGCAGGGGAGATGGACAAGCAAGAGCGACAGAGGAAGGGCAGGTGTGCGTAATTGCCAAGCCCGAGGAGAGGATGCACTGCTGGCTTTGTTTGTTATTGCTAATGGTGTGACTGTTGTTTCAGTACAATTACGGCTGATAGCAGGTCTATTACTACTACTAATGCTGCTACCGCAATCACCATTAGTAATACCACCACCACCACCAACAACACCACCACCACCACCACCAGCACCACTACTATTACTGCTACTACTACTACTACTACTTCTACTACTGCTACTACTACTGCTACTACCTTTACTGCTACTACTACTACTACTACTGCTACTACTACTACTACTACTGCTACTACTACTACTACTACTACTACTACTACTACTACTACCTTTACTGCTACTACTACTACTACTACTACTACTACTACTACTACTACTACTACTACTACTACTACTACTACT
>CM035193.1:3886984-3902156 GCA_020233015.1 Callinectes sapidus
AGAGAGAGAGAGAGAGAGAGAG
This sequence comes from Callinectes sapidus, assembly GCA_020233015.1. Taxonomy (NCBI): domain Eukaryota; kingdom Metazoa; phylum Arthropoda; class Malacostraca; order Decapoda; family Portunidae; genus Callinectes; species Callinectes sapidus. The sequence continues at coordinate 3,887,007 of CM035193.1, forward strand.
AGAGAGAGAGAGAGAGAGAGAGAGAGAGAGAGAGAGAGTGAAAGTCAAAATTACAGGTAAAGAGGAGGGATGTTCTCACCCACTGCAGTAAAGTACTCGCAAAACAAAAAGCTTGAAAGAAATTCTGTATAAACATTGTGCTTACATGTAAACACAAGGTTACACAGTAGTGAAGTAAGTCATTACTGCAGAAGCATTAAGAAATACATAAAGCCGCAATATTCTCATGGACGGTCACAGCAGACTTTTTAGATTACTTCAAAGTACTAAAACGTACACATACATATACATTTCAACACATTTTTGTTTTCTTAAAAGTAGAAAACACACGTGTATACAGAAAAAAAAGTAGGCCAGTGTGAAAGTCTCACTTGAGTCTCGGGAACTGGGCGTCGTAAACAGGTGGGGCTTGCAATTTGTTGATTAGCGAGAAGTTGCGGACAAGAGTGGTGGTGTGTCCCGGCGCGACCTGGAGTTACTTCATCGATGCTCTCCCATTACCGCCTTAACACGTGCCCTAATGGAGCGTTGCCCTAAAATAATGGCGTCTATGAATCCCTATTAGCCGCCGCCTTGCATGGACCAGGACAGTATGTTATCAAGTCAGCGTGAAACTACATCGAGTATTTTGAAGATTAGCATACCACAGCCCCGCCTTTCCCATCTCATTTTCCTTCTGCTCGCCTTGCTTCCCTGATTTTGTCCCCATTCCTTCACACTGCCAGCCTAACACACCTCTATGCTCTCCTCACTTTCTCTTCACCTCTCTCACCCATACGTTTCGCTGCCTCACCGCTCAAAAACAGAAAAGTGAAAGTTTGATGTGATGGTGATAATGAGGGAGTTTTTCTTATACAATATACTTCCTCTCTAGAGACGACCTGTGTGTGTGTGTGTGTGTGTGTGTGTGTGTGTCTGTCTGTGTGTTCACAATTTTGTATTTTGCATTTTGTATTTTTTATCTTTAACTAACATTGACTAACTGATGGAAAACAACTTAGATAAATGACTCACAGAGAGAGAGAGAGAGAGAGAGAGAGAGAGAGAGAGAGAGAGAGAGAGAGAGAGAGAGAGAGAGAGAGAGAGAGAGAGAGAGAGAGAGTGTGTGTGTGTTTGTTTGTGTGTGTTATGTGCGTGTGTGTGTGTGCGCGCGAGCCTCAACGAACCTAATTCTTTCTTATTTTTCACCATAACCCACCTACACGCATACACGCCCACGAGACAAAGAGAAGTGTATTCTTGAAGGACTGGGCGAGGAAATACACTCATGGAGACGGACAGAGACGGTGAGCACTAATTACTCTACTTAAGACTCCATTCATTCCAGTTAAGTCCGGACCTTCCTCGCAATTAAGTAATTCAGCCTTAATTAAGGATAGTGACGATTCCTGTCTGCGTCTGAGAGCTTATCATGACGCGGTGATACTACGGAGGAGAAGAAAAGAGACAAGGAAAAGGAGGAGGATGAAAACAGGGACATGAAATGGGTGGAAATATAAAAGAAATAGTGAAAGATAAAAAAATGGAAAAAAAAACCTAGATATCTTGAAAAATTGAGAAAATACACCTATGGAAAAGAATGGATATATCAAGTAAAGAACATCGTACATGCAGAAAAGGAAGAAAAAAAGTATCACGTTGATTATAAAGACTACTAAATATTTAAACTGATTAACAGTATAACAGAGAGACAATAAATCAACAGCTACATTATATCTCCAATAAAATAAAACCAAAACATTGATATAAAGAAAAATGGAAAAGAAATAACACTAAACTTAAAAGACAATGAAGTATAATCCTAACAAAGTAAAATTGTTGATATCAATGATTAGAACACGCAGGATTTTGGCCAAGTTGCAGTGGAAGGAGATGAGATAACAGTCACACGAGGCGATCCCCGCTCTCACTCTCCTGTGGGACGAGTTACGCGTGGACGCCTCCATGCCATCACATTTCCTGGCTGATTATACTCCTCTGGTCACCGTGCTGCTCTGAATCCGGATTACTCTTGGTACAAAATTAGATACAACCACCCAAAACCAGACCATGAAGAATAAAGAATAAAGCAAAGCAACTGCCCAAAAATCAAATATTGGAAAGTAAAGAATTAAACAATTACCCCGAAAATCCATATAATGAGAAATAAATAAAAAAAACAATCCAGACAATGAAACATAAGTAGTAAAATAAAAACAATTATCGAAAAATAGACAAGAAAAAAAAAATTACCCAAATCCAGACAGTAAAAAATAAAGAACAAAGCAATTACCCCGAACCAGATAATGAAAAATAAAGAAAAAGATAAAAACAATTACCCAAATTCAGACAATGAGAAGCAAAGACTAGAACAAAACAATCTTGAAGCAAAACCAAACTTAACTCTCTTCCTCATAAACCTTTCAAAACATCGCCACAAATACGAGGAACATTAAAACACGAACAAATACACCAAAAATTAAAAACATGAGAAATATAAAAGAGAACTAGGAAAAAAAAGCATATAAATTCATGCAAGGTGAATAGAACACAGGTGGAGGAAAATTACAAATGACCTTATAGAAGCTACCTTAACAATATAAGATCGAGCAAGCGAGGACACCCGAAGCTTCCCACGGATAATTTGACCACAAGGAGAAAGAGGAGGAGGAGGAGGAGGAGGAGGAGGAGGAGGAGAGGGAGGCGACGGTGGTGGTGGTACTGATAGTGGATGAGAAAAACTGGAGGAAAATGGAGACTTAAGAAATGGGGGACTTAGGAGGGAGAACGGGAGGAAGGGAGGAAGGGAGAGAGGGAGGAAGGGGGGGAAGGTGTTATTATTGCAAATTAGAGCAATGAAAGAAAAAAAAAGTATAACGAAGTACGAAAATGTAAGAATGTTCAGATTCAACACAGTTCTCAGCAATGACTGTGCTTGTTTGTGGTCACCTTGAATATGTACTGCAGAAATTTGGCAAAGAAAAAAAAGGTAAGAGAATAAAAAAGTCTACATTTAGAAGCAGAAAATCTCAAATAATACGCAAGGTCAGTCTAAAAAGAAAGAAACAGCGGCAAATAATTAAACCATCTTTTTGTCCGAGTATATTTGCTCGTTATTTCCATTATTGTTCTTTTACAAGGGAAAGAAAATAACAACGTTGTGATAAGATGACTGGAAAGGTAAAAGTGGAAGGGACGTGGAACCAAAATGAAACGTGTTGAGGGAAGAGAGAGAGAGAGAGAGAGAGAGAGAGAGAGAGAGAGAGAGAGAGAGAGAGAGAGAGAGGAGTTGAGCAAAAGAAGGAAGAATGGGATATGTATAAAGAGAGAGAGAGAGAGAGAGAGAGAGAGGAGTTGAGCAAAAGAAGGAAGAATGGGATATGTATAAACCTGCTGGCTCATTATCGCGCGAGGCTCCAGAGGCACGTTGCCGCTCGGTGAAATCCACCATTACGTGACTATTGACTTTCCCAGTGATTTGGCGTACTTAGTATACGTAAAGATTCCCTCACCATCCTGTCATGCATGAGAGGCGCACACCAAGCACGTCTGGGCCAAGTGTGTGAGTGAGGCTCGAGTGTTGACGATACTCCGATTGGAAATAAAAAGGAAGAAGAAACTGTGGGTGAGAAAATCGTACCGTCATGTTCGCCTCATCAAGAATCACTCAATAAGGTTAAAATGCATCGTTATTTGCAAGTATTTGGCATTTTACTGTATGAACTCAAATTATTCGCCGTTTCAGGTTGATAGAGTGTCACCGGTGAGCCCAAGGCGGCGGTGGCCGGGCGGCATTAACATCGCATTGTGGTCTGGGAAAGTGGCGCTCACGAGGTTCATGTCAACGCGCCTGAAGTTACATTTTCGGTTACGTTTTCTCGGCGAGTCCACAAATTCCGGTTTTCAGACTTTGTTAACACTTGGATAACGGCGACTATCTTGATCACAATAACGGCGCCACCGGTGACTCGCTCGGCGCTCCATATATCACCTCAATTTTGCAGTAATACACGGGCTGATGAAGTGACGGGAGACGGAGGGAGAGAGGGAGGGATAGAGGGAGGGAGAGAGACACACCTTGTACCTGACTTGCTGACGAACCTCAGCTCTCCGCCACACCTCCTCTTTGCTGCTACAAAAATGTTATATTCATGCTTCTTAATGACGGTAAGAAAAGAGGAAAGAAAAAAGAGAAAAACTGGAGTTCATCTAAACATTCTGGATGAGTTCGCTTCAAGAGGATTTTTTTCTTTGTTTTTAAGTGCACGTCATTATCACAAGTTTTTAGGGTGAGGTATTGTTACTCCGGCCCTATATACACGACGCGGAAGCAAGTCTGGACGGAGGCTCCTGAAGAAGAGTTCATTAACCCAAGAACCTTCCTCGCACCGGCTGCTTTATACACGTTCATTGTCATCACCGTCACTCCACCTACCACTCATTTTGGCTCAGATAATATTCAGTGATTCGCTCGCGTGCCGCTAATATTTCGCCATGAACTAAAGAAGAGAATCTCAGAAGAATGCAATATCTAAACTGAAATTCACAACTATCAGTACTCGGCTCGTGAAGCGTCGGCCTTGCTTCAGTGATAACTTGAGAGAAAAGACGAACACTAAACAATACATATACTGATTGAAAAAAGACGTTCATCTCTCTTATTGAAGCAGTAAGCGTATATATGAATGTTACAAAGGTAGCTTGAGTGAGATGTGCTAAGGTCAATTCATTCAGCTATGGAATGCTACATGCTAACTGGCACATGGGATAATTTGGTTATGAATCTTTAACTCTTTCACTGCGATGTACACCACAACACAGTCCTAAAACAATGAAATCTTTATAACCATCAATAAGAAAGATAAAAGAGGTAATCAAGAGGTATGTTTAACAGTCAATAGCAAGTAGAGTGCTATATGACTGAGTTTTGTTAATACGGAAGACAAACCAAATCACAGGAAAAGTGTTAAGGTTGATGTTGGTGTGATCTTTGAAATACTAAAGGAACGTTAGAAAACACGGGAAACTATGTAAAAGCTGATATTAGGCTCATGCGTAAGAATCCCAGTACAAAACATGCCTCTATAACCAAAATATCACCTCCATCCATATGTTTGTGTATTTATTGATTGATTTTTCTTCTAAAGGATTCCTCTTGATTCAGCATTAACAGCCTGATTCTTGATTCTAATCCATTCATTTATCCACTCTTTAATAACCAATTTATTAGAATGTATTAAAAGAAAAATCTAACTTCACACATTGAAGAATCAGAACCTTGTGGGTGTTCTGATGAGTTTCCTCCTTTCCACTCTCTATATTCTTCCTTCTCTTCCCCCCCAAATGAGGATTGTGTTGCTAGTGTGCGAAGTGGAAATCAAACATTGGACTAGATTTCAATGACCTCAGTACTGTAACCAGACAACCACTAATGTGATGTTCGTTGTAGAAGATTTGAACAAGGCCACTGTGATTTCTCTCTCTCTCTCTCTCTCTCTCTCTCTCTCTCTCTCTCTCTCTCTCTCTCTCTCTCTCTCTCTCTCTCTCTCTCTCTCTCTCTCTCTCTCCAATGCTGTTATTTTTAGTATCTTTTCTATATATATATATTTTCTTATTTATTAAAAGTTATTTGTGGTCGTGGAGAAACTACCTTAATTTTCTTCCTGTATCATCTGATGAGTTATGGCTGGAGAGTGCTGGTGGCGACGGGACGTGGGTGACTATGTAACTAATTCCTCAACACAAACTACAACTAAGATAGAAAATGAATAATGGACAAAATCAAACAGAAAGAAGCACAATGGATAAACACCATGTAACACACTTGGTAATATATTAGGGTGCACAAATTATCGTAGTGAAAGCTGCTGTCGTAACCATAAAAAGGTTTCTTGTAACTGGATACTATTCGGACTGTCATGCGTCAGTCACAGCGCGCCTCGTAGATTTATGAAGCGGCACCAGCTCGGGCCAGGGGGACCACCAGGGAGGGCGCGCCATTAAGCCCCTAAGCCGGTGTGAGCGCCGTATATCATCGGGAGAGCGCCATTAATACCCCTCTTGTTATCCTTCAGTAGTATTACCTCTGGCGATTATATTTCCCGAGAGCCGAGACGAACGGCACCGACACTATCATTCCCGCGATACATCATGCGATAAATGACGAGGAGAAAGTTATTTGTGACTTACTTCAGAGTCGTGTAATGGACGGATGGGGTGGCGGCGGCGGGGGAGGGAAGGGAGCAGTACAATTTTGCCTCGGGAATGCGGGCGATGAAGCAATTTGCACCAGAATTACCAACTCAATATAAGAGAGAATGAGGTTCAATTTCACCACAATAATGGACACCTCCAAGCGCATGACTCCCAGCTAATCACCACACAGGGCTGCCTTGACGCGCCGCAACAGGAGACACTTTGGAAAGCAGGAGAACACCACAGCGCGTCCACACAACAGGTGCTCCTTCATTCCTCGTTACGGTCCCATAAACCTAATGAGAACAACACGCAGCGGCGGGTGAGTAATATGGTAATGTGGTGCTGCCTATCAGGAATCTGCTTGTGCATCTTCAGCTTGGCAGTGTCCCTCTCCTACTGGAAATCAAAGGAATATTCTTCACTTTTTTTCCTCCAGACGTGAGTGTCAGTCTTCTCATGTTTCAATGACGCTCTAGTAATCACAGCACTGAACGCCTGGAAGTCTACATTATTATCTTCAAAGTCATACTGAAATGAGGAGACACTGAATGTAAGTAAAAGTTCGTATATTGCATTTTCGTGACCGAAACTAAAAATATGCCTTAATGTCTCACTAAAACACTAAAAATTGTACCTTATTTTTCTTACTTAACTATCGGTAGTCTAAACCTTTTACCGATACTCAGGGTATGTTTATCATTACCAAATGCAACGGTGAATCTAACTTACTCTATCAAAATTATGAAAAAATAACCTCTTATCGAATTCCCTTCCTCTTAAGTTGAGCATGTACGGGGCGAGGCGCTGAAGGGAGTGAGGGGCGTGAGGTGGAAGGTGAGAGAGGGAACGCTAGGTCTCCGGGTCACCAGTAGGGGCGCCGGAAGTTCTCTAATTGAAGCCCAGTGACTCGTGAGGTACCGCCTGAGACCCACAGGAGGCAGGAGGTGTGCGTCAGGGTACGAACACCGAAATTAGTTAACTGAACGAGACGTGAAAGGAAGGAAAGAGTGAGTCGCGTCAATAGTAAAGAGTTCTTACATGAAAAGTTATCAAACAAAAGAAAACTACAATAACACAAAAATTTCAGAGTGATTCAATATTTTACTGTTTTTCTTTTTCGATCAGATTGTTGTATAATAAGTGATTACCCATTTCGTTTGCTATATGAAGTAATAATTGGCTCATGTAATGCATCACTGCATAGGGAATGGATATTTTCAGTGCACACAGGCTAAATAATTGTTCTTTGAAATAATCATAACTGGGAGTGTTCGTTTCTTTTCTATTAAAACTCACCCACCGTAACATGACCTTCCTGACCACCTTACTTGACATACATCTTCATCCCGATGCCCGGCGACCGTGATCCTAGCCAGCTCATGACCTTCGGGCCAGATTGTCATTCAGCATGGCATGCGTGCCTCCGTGTGGCGGAAAAGGAGTTACAGGCAATGGGTGTTTACCAAGAAGCTGCTGCAGCAAGACGGAATTTAATCTGTATGATCTCACTCGATTCTCACTCGCTTTCTAACTGACAGGTGTTTATACATATTTTGAATACAAACTTAGGTATTGATACTCGTGCCTGAGTGTTAATACACGATTGGGACTGAACATTAGAGATTGCATTGGATAGAAAGTTCCAAGTTTTAAACATAAAGAAATCAAATTTCCAATTGAATTGTATACTTTCAAAGCTTAAAATATACAAGAGCTTGCATTTCTTAGCAAAGTAAAGTTCAATATGTTTTGAGAGCATTAAGTACTCAATACCAAAAGCTAAAAAACAGGTTGAATATTAATATCCAAGATAACACAAATCCACGTCAACTACTGAAGTAAAGGTCGCACTGCCCTCCACCAAAGCAAAAGTCAGTATGAGAACACATGAGGAAGGACATGAAAATAATGCACGGTCATAAATGTACGTCGTGGTACATTCTTGGTTAATCAAAACATACCCAAACAATGGAGGTAATAATTTATCACCCAGACGTAATTAGGAGCGGTAAGGTGTGCCGCGTGGGAGGAGGAACACAGGTAAGCAGGCCACCTGGATTGACTTATCACGGCGAGTCTCAAATGGTGTGCTTGCGAGCCATGAATCAAGCGGCGCCATCCCTCTTCCCGCCGCCTGCACTATTATGGGGCCTGGGATCGAAGGGCGTCACTGCCTAGACTACTGACCTGCTCTACCCATCCATCCACCTCCCTATATACCAATGCTCTCACTTTTTTCACACCTACTTTCCTCCTCAATCATCATCTCTCTTCATTTACATCTATTCCTTCATCTGTTCTTGCTATATTTTCTACATCTTATTTCTGTAAGTGGCTAATTTTTTTCGTCCTATAAATATTCTCTCATTTTCATTTACTCAGAATTTTTTAATCGTTTTACTCTTTCTTTCGGTATGCTTTGTTTTTTTCTTGGCATCCACCACGATTTATTTTCAATCGACTATTTTCTTTATAACTATACTCTTTTTTCCTTACACTTACCTTTATTCTACACTATCTAGTCCTCATTATTAGTTCTTAATCTATTTTTTTTTTTCTCTACAATCTTACCTTTTCTTGCTGTCTTATTCCTTTTCTCTCCCGTTAATGTTATCCTTAAACCCTTTCCTATCTTAGTTTTCCTTCTGCTGGTGCCCCTAAACCCTTCACGAGACCTGTATTTTCTCACAAGTGCCTCTAGCTCACACGTAACACCGGTGTTCAAGAGTCTGTCTGCCACGCACGACACTGAGTATATCAAAGCCAAGTGAATTTATGACTTTTTGTTTATCTGTGTTCTGAGCGTTTATTTTCGTCTCATTCCGGGAAGTCATAGATTGATGTAGAATGCTCGGCCAAGTGTTCGTCTTGTGGAGTCTTTAATACGAAGGAGTTTATTCTATTTGCGTCAAGTGCGGTTGTGGTTCTTGAAAACTATTCTGCACTGCCATAAAAAAGAAAGGAGAGAAAAAAAAGGAATCACTAGAAATACAAGTTGAGGTAATAATAATTGTGTCATATCAATAATTACAATGTTTCTGCGTAGGATGAAATGTTATACGGACGATAAGATTTTTTTCTCTTGTTTTTTAATCTTACTTATTAGAACCCCCCATAAAATTAAAAACAACAACCCTACACACGAATGTTTAATAAGGCAACCCTCACCACCACAAAGAATCTATCGTTACCTACCCCCTACCTTCACCTCTTCTCCCTACCTCCTTCCTTCCCTGCCTCGCTCCTGACGAAACTCTGAAAAAAAAGTTTATAATAAGAACTTTCACATCGGCACATACCTTGGCTGACCCGAGGGGAGGAAGCCACTTGCACTAATTTCCAGAGAGAATTGGCCTAGTCGCTGCCTCCCCTCTAATTACTGGGTATTGTTGTTATCAGTCTTAATTGTGGACTCTCTGAGGGGACGATCTGAGGGAGAGTCCAGGAGGAAGGGAAGGGAGGAGGGAGAGAGTGGGAGAGGCGGAGGACGGGGTGGGAGGAGAAGTTGCAAAAGTTTGGACTATAAGAAAGCATCTCCAATTCTCCTTTAACCAGTTAAGTTTTGTGGCAAAATTGATCTTGGCGTCACTTTGTCATTCCGTCTAAGTGGGGTTCATATTCTGAGAAGGTTTGCACTCTCTCACCACAGTTGTTTTCAAAGGCCACATAGATGATTAGTTAGGTTCTCCAGAGTGTTTCCCCGATCAATGAAACATATAGAAGTCTTGCTCATCTGTAACTAAATCCACAAAAAAACTGACATTTCAATTAGAGCGTTTTCATTGAAGGGCATATATCAACATTTATAGGTTCTAATTTGTGTTTGTTTTAACTGTCTTGGTAAAAATACAACGAATACATTTTTTAACACTTTTTTCGCAGTTTACTTACTTTAGATTCTTAGACCATTGATGTGTACAATCTCTCTCTCTCTCTCTCTCTCTCTCTCTCTCTCTCTCTCTCTCTCTCTCTCTCTCTCTCTCTCTCTCTCTCTCTCTCTCTGTTATTCCTTAGCCATAAAAAATACACTGTGAAGGAAAAAAATGAAGACAGCATCGGTGAAGAGTAATATGGGAAAGACAAAGAGTGAAAAGAAAATGTGCATAGAAGATAGTGTAGAAATGAAATCACTTTTAGATGCTATGGGGAGGAGGATGGGGAGGAGGAAGGAGACTGCAGCATCACGGGAGGAGAAGAGGAGGCAGATCCATTGATACAGGTAAGAAGGTACATTGGAGGAGGACACAATGGGGAATGGGAAAGGGGAAAGAGGGACAAGAGGAGGAGAAGGAGGGAAAAGGGGATGGGGGGGAGGGGAAGCACAATCAGTGTAACAGCCAAGGAAGCAGATTGGAGAAGGCTCGGAAGTGTGTGTCAAAGGCAACTCAACAACTCTCCTCGTTCGCTTTTCTGAACGTCAAAGCGGCCAAGCAAACACACAGTTACTGACAGGCGCTCACACACACACTCACACACGCACACGCACACGCACACACACACACACACACACGATTTTACAGGTGAGTGATGTAAGGCTGAATATACTTGAATGGTTCTCGACTGCTTTTGTGATCTTTCTCCATCTATCTGAAAATTTTGTTGTTTTATCCTCTCATGTTTTATCTTTCTGGTTATCTGTGTACCTAACTGAATGTCGCTCTCTCTATATCTGTCTATCTATCTGTCTCTGCATATTTTATTTCTATTTTTTTCTAGTATTTGAGTTATTTTCTAACATTCAACGTACTTATCTATTTTCTTCCATCATCAAGGAGCCTGTGCAACATGTCAAACACACACACACACACACACACACACACCTAAAAAAATAAATAGAAAATACCAGCATGTTAGTTGTCCCAGGGGAAGAAAGAAAACATAGTGTGTTCTGATTCTCTCACATCTTTATTGATCGGCGTAAGCAGGCTACACGGAGAAGGATTAGAAAAACCTAAATATAACTTATATATACCAAAATAGAACTGCACAATATGTATAAAATAACATCTACATCTACGGGGGAGGATAAGACTTGCTCCGTCGCCCATGTTTACTCGTATTAGAAAAAGGGAAAGCAGGGTGTTGAAGGTAAGGTGTGGGGGAGGGAAGGGAACTTTGATGGGTCTGTGTGGGTCATGAAATCAAACGCGATATACTGAATGGTTTCAAACGAAGACAACATTAGCGAAGAGTGAGACCTGTACAGATGAGCCAGAAATCAACGTCAACGAAGGAAAAACGCGTGTGGGTCACTCGACGGGCGCCTCATCCTGGGCTGACGGTGACCACCCACCGTCAGCCTCCGTGACAGGCAAGCAGTCCGTCGTCAAGAAGGAGGAAAGACCGTGACGTCATGAGGTCCAGACACTCAGAGTAGAGCACAGCGCATTACTAGGGTGGTCTGACGTCAGGAGAGTGTCAGTATGATGTCTCTCCTGATGTCCCGGTGCCAGCTCCCAATCTGATATCTGGAGCTCCATGACGCCGCCGGTGGGTGATGGAAAGTATCAAACCGTGGCGGGATGAGCAGAGAGGAGCTGCTGGTTCGGGCCCGGCCAGCCCCGCTTATCACAGAGGGGATAGGCTGGGCTGGTCCAGGCCCGCTCAGGAGTCCCAGTCGTCCACCAGCCGCCGCGTATCTACGGTACTGTGATCTAGGACACAATAGTCATCACTGCTACACACAGATATAGTGCCGTTTTGGGAAACACCGCTACGTGACTAAAAAAACACAGCAGGTGTGAGCCAGCCTGCAGGGGGCCCCGGACACATGCCCGGCCCTGCCAACCCCGAGGGCTGGTGTCCGAGGGCCCGGCAAGGGGCTCTCACCCACTCTCAGCGTCACTCTCCCTATATATATGTTTATGTATATATATATACCGCCCCTGCTCAATCCTAGGAACTTGTTGTGAGGTAGAAGCCCTTTCTCTTATCGTCAACAACCTAATGTTATCAGTGTTATCAGTAGGCCAGGTCACTAAGGTGCAGGGCTTCTGGTAGGTGGACAGCGAGACTCACCTCACGTAACCATCACGCGAGGTCACCTGCACCGCCACGGGACAGCGTGGCATCTCTTGCCAACTGCAACAAAATCAACCCGCCGTTTCCTTTCTTCTAAACTTTCCACGGAATCGACCCCATTGTAACAAAGATCGTCATCAGTGATAGAAAACTTTATTCTTTGCTGGAATACCTTTTTACGTATATGTTTTAATGCATTAATAAGCTCTTGGTGCGAAGAAAGAAGTTAGGTGATCAAAAGTGAAAGATGAGCAACGAACATCACTCAGGCGGCACCAAAACCCAAGTCTTCTCCCGCGTCTTCGTCACAGAATAAAGTTACAAGGTGCTTCCGAAAGGTCAGACATAATTCCGATGCCAATAAACCTTAACGTCGTCTCCGTCGGCATTGCAATTTCCTCTTCCTTTTTCTTTCTTCATTCGAGTCTTTAAGGAATGTCTTCATTGATCTTCCAACACAAAACTGTAAATAGTTCCTTGATCGGCCAATGAAAGGACGAGTCTCCCCTGCGGCCTCGTCTAATCCTACATCCATTGGCTCTGAAATTTCAAGTGATCATAGCTTTAATTAGGGAATGTTAATACTTTTGGCTTTTAATTCGTCTTTTCAAATAATTTCTTACTGATCGATTGTGTTGCTTTGTGAGAAAATTGCTTAACGCATAAAACTCTCTCATCGAACAATGAGATAATGAGGAATTGAAGACTAGTGCCGTGCCAATTCTGTTAAATTTATGTAGCTGCAAATTCTATGAAAGTAAATTAGAGGATGATGAAGCAATTCCTTTCACATTATCAATTTCCTTATACGCTTGAGGCATTGCGTGAAAGAACAAAGCATATATATATTGGCAGTGCATTTTCTTTACCAACTGGAGGAAGGAGGAACACTTTTTTTTTCTCTCTTTTTAATTCACTTTGAAGGAGGAGTAATTATTTTACAACTTCCTAGCGACAATTGCGCCGCCATCATCTCATCACCGCAGCCTCCACCACGCGACCAGAAGCCCTCAACTCACGTCTATCTCAGTACCTACGAAGACTAATCAAGCTTGCCAGGTGGGGAAAGTTGATTGCTTAGGTAATTCGGACATTGAAAACCAAAACTTCTATCTATCGCTGACTCGCTAAAGGTGACGAAATGCATAATATTGACAGTCAGAGTGAACAAAGAGTAATTTCTAGTTTCTCTCTTTTTTGCAGAGTGATAAATAATCTTAAGATACTGATTATTATTGAAATTAATGAGTCATGCAGAGATAAAGTTCTTAAAAGTATCTAATTTTGTCTCGAATGACGAACAGTGGAAAGTACTTCAGTATAATCAAGCTTTACTTTTATTTATGTATATATTAATTTCATTCGTAGCCAAAGAGGGCGAGGGTGTGAGGAGACTAGCTAACAGAGTTACTAAGGATCATATTCATAGGTAACAACATCCAGGAACTCAACCTTACAGGGAATGGCAGGGAGCCTCATCACCCCTTTTGAACCCCGTGTAAAAACAAATTGCGCACACGAACATTTAGGGTTTTCTTTCTTATCTATGCTAATAAGCTCTTGGAACCCCAGATCCTACTTGACGCGACACCCCAGTTTGAGCTTCTGAGAGAACTACGTTAAGGCCGAGCTTTTCCAGTGTTGGTGAAGGACAAGTAGCCTTAGTCCGCGCAGCTCCGAGGAGGAAAACTAATGCAACCAATGACACCCAAGAGGAACGAGAGAGACCATCAGATTGGCAGGGTGTCTTACGAACTGTATCCAGTGAACATCCACTTCCCGTGTTCACAGACCATCGAAAGAATTACTCGCTTGGATATCACCGAAACTAATTTTTACACGCTGTCAAAACACATAAGTCCAACAGCAGATCAGAATAATAGGTTTTCAGAAGACGCTGACGGCCGTGAGGAGTCACCGAGGACAGAACTAACGGGGAACTCAAGACGTGAGGTCGACGATCCAACAAAAACAGCTCGTACGAACACTTCAAAATTTAGCAGTTTAGCAGTCCTGTCTCCCTGACTGATAAAGGGCGGAGCGTAGTCACTGACGCTTGTTGTGACGCCTCCTTATCAGCCAGAAAACCGGTCAGAGAGGGACGCCACCCCTACGGTATTCCAGGCGCGAACACTCGCCTACATAATGATGGAAAACACGAGGTCCTCTTACCATGAACAACAGTAATAAATGATTATGCTGATAACGAGTATGATGATGATGATGATGATGATGATAATAATAATAATAATAATAATAATAATAATAATAATAATAATAATAATAATAATAATAATAATAATAATAATAATAATAATAATGTACCGCACATATTAAGGTCTACTTATTCCAAACATTTTCAGCATAATAATAGTAGATCTTCCTGCAATGAATTACGTACTGTTAACAAATAAATGGTGTAGGTGTAATACCTTTGTCCTCCTTACGAAACTATCATTGAAACAAGTTTAAGTGAAACTAAAGAAATAAATAGAAATAACATGAAAGCTGAAATGAATAAATGAACAGATAAAAGGTAAAAAAATAAAATAAAATAAAAAAATAAAATAAGATAATAAAAAATAAAAACAGATTACTGGTATTCGAGGCGAAAAAAAGGCTATATATCTTGCTATATTCCTTCTACAATTTTGCCTCCCATACAGAAAAAAAGAAAAGTGGAAAAATAAGAAGAAGATGAACAGAAAAGAAAGAGGAAGAATGGAAGAAAGTGAACCCTGAATCAGCATAATTTCCCCTCTCCCTCTCGTTCTCTTTCTCTCTCCTTGTCATTCCTACTCACCCTCGGGCAATTATTATTTTTTTCCTCTCTCTCTCTCTCTCTCTCTCTCTCTCTCTCTCTCTCTCTCTCTCTCTCTCTCTCTCTCTCTCTCTCTCTCTCTCTCTCTCGTCTCTCTCTCTCGTCTCTCTCTCTCTCTCTCTCTCTCTTCT
>CM035193.1:3902176-3913234 GCA_020233015.1 Callinectes sapidus
TAATAATAATAATAATAATAATAATAATAATAATAATAATAATAATAATGATAATAAAATAATAATAATAATAATAATAATAATAATAATAATAATAATAATAATAATAATAATAATGACAGTAGTAGTAGTAGTAGTAGTTGTAGTAGTAGTAGTAGTAGTAGTAGAACTAATGTTAACAGTAATATTAATTCAACCTCAAGTTAAGTGACACTTTTATCCCAAATAAAGTCAAACGCTTTTTTTTCATAATTCAACATATATAGTTTGTGGTGCCTCAGTCGTACCCAGAATGTGAAAATAGATAAATAAATGAATAACTCTAAGTAAAACAAATATGAAAGTGGTTTTTGGCAAGAGGAGTCTTTAGTACATTTCGGTGTTTTTCACCAACAGCAAAACAGAAAAGAAAAACAATATAAATGAAACGTAACGTTGATTGTTTTAGATAACTAAAGGCGAACATGGAGAAAAGTGTGAAATGTTCTCACGAAAGTTTATGATGCTGATTTCCATGTTTTTATGTTGTGTGTGTGTGTGTGTGTGTGTGTGTGTGTGTGTGTGTGTGTGTGTGTGTGTGTGTGTGTGTGTGTGTGTGCGTGTTGTTCTAAGGACACAGCACGACACACTGCTCCTTGTTGATATGTAGAAGCACTCAGCTCTGTGTCTGATAAAATACATGACAGAAAATGATAATAGATAGAATTCTTATAAGTTGTTAAAATGTGGAGGCTTTTATTCCCTGCACTAGCTTACCCGATAGCTTGGAGGCGGCAAACAATATTTTTAGAATGTTATGCCAGTGAAGTTGTTACTGTTACAGATTGACTAAATTTTCATACAAGAAACGTTGACATTTTGCTATAATTCAATTTATTTCAACATATTCTATGATTAACCAGAATCTTTTCCAAAATTTATCTTCTCGAATACCTGCATTCTCACGGAAATTATTCTTTTCCTTATGTTTAGAAAAGTACATGGCTGGATGAATTACGTTTACACCTGAATCAACAAAAAAAATTCTGAACTTTTACATGTAAAAGTTTGTGGTATAACATATTGCATCTTTATTTATATTGACAAATTTTTAAATAATCTCTAAAAAAATATGACAGATTTTATTAGTATACATGTAGTACTTCACAAAACGTTTTATTGTTTTACCTCTATACAATATATATAAAACGAGAATACAAGACGGAACAATAAAATTTCGTGAAACTGTAGTAATCTTATAGCAGTAACTTGCAGTCGCCTTGCACTTTTCATGCCACGTACTCTTGTTGTGACTGAGATTTACAAACTCAAAAGACCTGAGAGGAATACAAGGATTCTTGAGGGAATAAAAACAACCTTGTTATAAACTCTTTTGATGGCGACAAGAGCGGCAGTTCGGACCATGAGAGGTTGCCCCAGGGACTCTACAGGAGATTTATTTTGTTAAGCTACGTTAACAGAAACTTCCCTATGCTGTCCTTTGTCTCTACTCCCGCAGGCAGACACTGTGGTGAGGGAGGAGCTGCTCCACCCAACCAGCCCCACACGGAGGTTAGGGCACCAGGCAGGTCACTCTTCTCATTACTTAACACTCAACGAAACAAAAGTAAACAAAAATACATCATTCACTTTCTCATTCCTGGTACTGACATTAACTATCGTCTAAGTTTAGCATTTTTTTTACATATGTTGAAATAAAAAGTGCTGAAGGATACAGTACAAGGATATGTAGTGAGGACCAGAGTACTCCTTCGCCTTAAATATTTGTTTTCTAACGAGTACATACCACGGACTCCCTTCAAGCGCCAGGAACATTATACCGTCGCCCAAACGTACGTACTTCATCCTCGAACCGGACCCTCCCCGCCCCTGTCCTCTGATCTCCGAGACCACCGAGGACCGAGAGGGGAGGGAGTGGCCTTTCTTTTTGCCTGTCTGTGTGTCTGATGGACGTGCCAGCGACTCTAAGCTCTGCATCTTCAGACCTCAAGGGCCATGGTTCTATTACACGGGAATTTTATATAACCCAACAAAAGACCATTTACTCGACAAGTCTCAGAACACACAGACAAGTAGTTCCCTTCTCACTCGTGTTCTCTTAATATAAACACATTAGAAACATGAAATCCTCTTACAAAACCTCAGCCTGGCGTCACATACCGCGCCGTCACACCAACACACCATTACTACGATTTAAGGAACACATACCTCTTCATTATGCTCAACACATCATAAATTTTTAAGACGGTGTATAAATTAGGAACACTTCAGGAACCTTTGACATAGATTTCTTCCTTAATATCTTGTCCTTCTCTAAGCGAGCCAAACTTACACTTCCTACGACATGAACGACGAAAACCGTAAGCATTTAGAAATACATTCAACCACAGAAACTCATTCGAGAATTTAACATGACGGAAACCAAATACATATCCATTGCTCAACATCATCCTCATGAACCGCAGCTCTTGGCTACGGTAAAAACAAGGGTAATTTTCTTGACCCTGCCGGCGTGAGGTCCCCCGTGCATCCCTACATACGATAAGGTGGTCAATCTCCCAGCTCAGAAAACTTATCCAAAAACGAGTCACTAACCATACGATGGCCCGGACGAGGAGACCAAAATTCGGAGACCAAAACTGACTCCGCAGCCCGCCCACCCACGCAACAGAGCGAGAGAGTAGTGTGCCTGTCCATTAAACTGATTGTATGCAAGTTTTCGACTGATGGAGATTGTTAAAGTGTAAAATAATGGTATTGACTGAGTATAATTGTTGAAACATTGCGCCATGGTACATGGATAACTGACACGTTACAGGATAATTTATTGTTGTTATGGTGCATGACTGAAAGTGGACCAGATTACTTTGAAATATTACAGTAATCATTCCTTTCCTGTTATCTGTCTTTGTCTGCATAACTTGTCCTTCGCACAATCCTTCGCGTACTGAGTCTGTCCTTCACAGGCATCACTCGCTCTGGTGGTGGGCGTGGCGGGCTTCGAGTGGAGGGAGGCGTGGTGGCAGTGGTGTCGTCGGCCCTCAGAGCACCGCGGACGCTGAGGGCTCTAGCCAATCTCGTCTCCACCAACATTTGTACCAGTGTAGAAGTGAAACTTTACGGTCACAGGAACGTCGCCTTAAGGTTAGAAAAGCAGCGATCACAGAGTGGGTGGGTGTGTAGGAACTTCCTTTTCTTTCTCCTGGGCCACTCTCCCGACGTCGTGCATAGTGGTGACGGTGTCAAAGACAGTGCTAAACCACACCATGAGTGCTTGTTTGAAACACCAAGGACGTGCTTGTACTATTTTCAAGTATACACTAACACAGATTTTACATAGAAAATATACCAGTGCTTGTTTGATATGTATTTTATAAGGAACATGGAACCCTTTGCATTCTCCCATTTTTAAATGCCGTTTTGGCACAAAAATACGAGTTTTATTTTTCATATATTTATTGAATAGTGTTTCTCTGTTAAAATATTCAATTTATAAATATTGGTCACGGAATTCTGAATTGCTATAGTACTGTAGGAGGAACTTTCTACCTTGCTCTCAGGAACTATAAAACGGCAACGCTGGGAGATGACCACCTGGCATGGGAACACTGCCGGACGACCCGCTTCTTACAGTAACACATACAACAGAAACAGAGGCTTCGGTAACCTTGTAATACTGCAGCTGGTCTGCTAACACTGCTGACACATCCCTGACCTGACACCTGTCAACAGCACCACCAGCGGGAGTCAGCGGTTCCTTTCAGACCACGCCGACACCGCACAAAACTGCCACTGACAAGTATATGCCGCCTTAACACGCTAAGGAATCAAGAAGTGTTAGAAAATAAGGAAATTATCGACCTGAAAAGTTTGCCTACGATGCTCACGTGTCGAGCGTCAGCTACACCCTAAGATAAAGTGTCGAGATGATTCGTGTGACCTCCAGCGACCCAACTCTCCCAATAAGCTACAATACGAAGAAAAGAAAGAACAGTGAATGTTGATAATAACTGGTAGGTTGTCGAATATAAGCTTATTCTAATTAGCCTACATTTTGGAGGTGACGAACCTGGCCGTGCTCAACCCCGAGAGAGGCAGGCAGGAGGCCGGCCGCCCCGCCTGAACACGGGAACTTGAGCCCCGACGCTCCCTTCCCCCGCACCGCCTTTGCCTGCAACGTTAAGTGGACGACATCTCACACCAGGACGACCCACGCCAGCCACTGATGCTCCCACGGACACCAGGATCCCAGCTTAACTAAAATGACCCCGAACGCTTTTCCAATTTATTCCCTGTATTATTACAAGAAATCTCAGTGATATGATGAAATACCAAGACTAAAACCACATTTTTTTCAATTTTATCATGAGAAAATTTGAAGTGACTTCAATATAAAAGAGAATTAAGAATGCAATTTTTCTCCATCACGATTTAAGGATATTACTTCCAATTTTGAGGTATCTTTCACGCCACTTATGCCGAGGTCAGACACGTGCCCGCAGGTGCTGCTCAGAGGCCGGCGCAGACCCTCCTGGGGTTTGAGATGATCTGAGAACCTGTCGGAGGTGTGGTGTCGAGCAGCGCGGCCCGGCGGTGCACGGTGTGTTCGTGTCCATGCTACATTGGAGAAGCATTCCAGGAGGCTCTTCCTAAACCAAGTCGATAAGCAATTACAATATGTGATTTACCAACTGATTGATTTTATATACTTCTTTATTAATCTTCCACTCTACTCTTACATATACTTAAGAGCTTCCTGTGACCCATCACCGCCACACCCACGGACCGCGAGGCTCCTGGGCGCTCTACGGACACCCAGGATTTGATTCTAACGAAGACCCTTATTATAAATGTCACAGCTCTAAGGTGTGCTTAGGAAAACTGAGTAAAAATATACGTATCTTAACCCTAGGCTCAGTGGAGATTCCAGACACGAGGGAGGATGCTGCTGCTGCTCCACCCCTTGCTCCGGGCCTCCCTTCACCCTGACGGACCAAACCCTGAATCACTACACCTTCTCTGCTACTCCAAAATGCCTTGGAGATACCCACCAGCACTACGATACTGACATACGCACATACCCAATGAGATAGGAACTATGGAACCGGTAGTGAGGATGCTTAACAACTGAGAGGTAGTTTGTCGGCAGCGAGGCAGGGCGGAGCGGGGGAAGGTGTCGGCGTTCGGGGCTCTCTGTCTTACGCCAACCATCACAACAATAGCACACTCGTAGTATATACCAGAGGAAGTCCACCGATCACCCAGCCACCACCAGCCAGCCACTTGTGTACAACAAATTCTGTTATTCTTCTTTGGCCAATCAAGCAACATTGCAGTTTTTTTAAATGATTATTGATAAAACTGATATTGTCATTGCTTTCCAAAGTATTTGGAATTTTAAAAAAAGAAGAGAAAAATATTTTTGGCTTTTACTTTTCCTCAGAATACTTATTTTATGAAATTTTAGAATCATATCAAATCAAATGATCACATCACAAGTATCAATCAGGAAGAATGCATCCATTCTTGAGAAAACTTTGTTGAAAACTGCTTTTCATTAGAATAATCGAAGACATCTGAAAATATTGTTCTAAAATCATATTATTGTAAGTTAAAAGCAAAATTATTTCAAAGTTTAGTGTTGCTTTGTTGAGTAAGTGTTGTAGTGGTGGTGCTAGTGGCGTGGGTGGGGGCGGGAGAGCCGAGATGCCTGGCAATGGCACTGGCATCAAGGATACATTGGTCTGGTTACACCTCCTCGTCTTAGCTATTTCTTCATTCTATCTCAAGCCGTTCAGTAGACGTACTGATGTCTTCAGCGGATCTCAGCCTTGTGCAGAACGTTCAGAAGGATCAATCTACCTTATGTGGAAAGATGAGACTGTTTGAAATACAAAATAAAACTAAGTTCCCGTTCGCTGACACCATCGCTGTGTATCGCTACAGAACTTGGGTGAACGTACGTCACTGTGTACTAGTAAACCTTCAAGTACACACTGACGGCTTGCATGTACATGTGGAACATGAGGAGAAAAAGTTTCATAATTGTTGCATCAAAATGACTTAGTATATACTGTACCTCCCCGCGAGGGAAAGACTACTTGCAGATGTCTGGGGTTACACATTTGAAGTATCTTGCGAGGTTTCCTTATCCTAAGGTTTCAGGATTATCACTTTGACAAGTGTAAGTCCTCCGCCGGTTGTTGTACACTGTGGGAGGTAAGGAACTGGGGACGCCGCCGGCGTCGCCGGAGAGAACGCCAAGAAGCGACCCATGACCCGGTCAGTGCGGGGTCACACTATCGCTACAGGAACATAGTACTGGCCACGATAAACCTACGTAGGAACCATTACCCACATAATCAATGATTGTAAGAACCAGTGCCCACGCCCACACCCACGCCAGCCGTGGCTACCACGAGCTGCCTACATGCCCACTCCTCACATATTCGGTATGGGCAGTCTTGTGAGGCCCTTGGGGTTATAACATGGACACGCGGTCGTGGTGGGGAGGGCGGCGTGGCTGGGGCGGGGAGGCGCGGCGCCTGGTGACCGCTAGCTACAACACGACGTTTACACGGACACATCAGCGGCGAGGCCACAACGACACACGACAGAGTTTGTGGGGCGCCGCCGAGGGGCGTTTTCTGCGAGGCGTTAAGTGGGCTGGGCACGAGGCCCGACCTGCGAGGATACCGAGGAGACCCGGCTGGGTGGCTCGGGTGCCGCGCGAGTCACTGAGAGGGAGCCAGGGGCCAGAGAGGCCCAGGTGACCCACCCTACTGACTAGGAGCCGGTTGTGGCCCGGGCGTGGGGGCGGTGTTGTCTTTGTTGATATTGGCATTGGTGTCCGTGCCAGGATGAGCCGCCTGGGCCAGGGCCGTGATCTGCCGCACCACCGCTGCCACCTCTGCGTCCTCCACCACACCGCTGCTACTACCGCTCCCACTGGTAGGGAGGGCAGGGGTCACGGCAGCACGATGTTGTTCGCTCTCCAAGTGGCGTCGGAATTCTACCTGCGTGGTGGCGTGGTGGCGGCAGGCGGTGCAGGCGTACAGCAACTGCGTCAGCCTGAGGACACCGCGTGAGTGATCAAGAGCACGCTGGTGGGCGGCCAGGAGTGGCGGTGACGGGAACACGAGGCGACAGGACTTGCAGACCCATCCCACTTCTCCCTCGGTGTGTTCGGCGGCCTCACCAGCGTCAGCCGCCCTCCCGCCATCCAGAGTGAAACTAGCCCCGGACGACCCCGGAGTGTTGAGATGAGCGTTAAGCTCTGCGTGGGCGGTGGGAGGCAGCTGCAGCATTGAGAGCGGGGTGCCGCCCCCGAAGGGTCCACTCGGCACCTGCTCGAACCCTGTGTTGTTACTGCTGCTAGTGCTGCTGCTGCTTATAGCCCCGCCCGCACTGCCTGCGCCGCCACCGACACTGCTGTTGGTACTCCCATTACCTGCGGGAGGAAGGGAAGAGATGTTAGACGTCATATTGCTGATGCTCATCACACACACACACACACACACACACACACACACACACACACACACAAACACACACACACACACGTAGATAAAAACACAAGCACAAATATGGATTCTGTTTGATATACGATTATCTGTAATAAGAAATAATTGATGACAATGATGGTGAAATCGACGTTGTGTGTGTGTGTGTGTGTGTGTGTGTGTGAGAGAGAGAGAGAGAGAGAGAGAGAGAGAGAGAGAGAGAGAGAGAGAGAGAGAGAGAGAGAGAGAGAGAGAGAGAGAGAGAGAGAGAGAGAGAGAGAGAGCAATAATATATAAAATACCAATGCCAAGTTCATCCCACTAAGAAAGGGTCATCAGTAACAATAGGAAGCAACGAGTGTGTAGACTTTGATGAACGAATGGAGGGCAGCCGGCCAGCACTCGCGACTCTGGCAATGACAAAGGTGCGCACACCGCAGCTGGGAACGAGATCAGGAAACACGGAAGTAGTAAGTAGCACAGTATGTTAGTCCAGAGACAACAAGCAATTATAACCGCACCGATGGCAGAATGTACAGGTTCATTACGAAACAGAGGCAGCGTACAAACGACTTCCTGCGTCACCAGGCTCGCGGGGCCTCAGGGTGCGGTACAGCTGTGTGGTGGTGATGCACAGTAGCCGCCTTGGCCACCTTTACTTCAGACGGGCACCTCTCTCTGCCTCAGTACGGGTCGTCTTGATGGGTCTTGGCCGCAACAACAACCCTTAAGCACGACTGGGATACCACTCTTTTCCCCGCCACATCCGCATTTGGCCTAGATAATGCCCGCTGTCTCTATTTGCCGTAATTAATAAAGAGCCTGGATAATTAGCCACATCCTACCTTGACGCGCCGCTTAAACGCATAGATGAGATCAGAGAGAGGGTTGGAATGGCACAGAAGCAGACACAGCATCACATCAGCACAATGTACCAGTTGCTACAGAGGCACGTGAGGTCTGGCCTGTGGGGGTGTCCTTAGAAGGCAGCGAGACTCAGCCATCCCGCCACCCGCCGCTCGCCGTCCGCCATCCCAACACTCAGTAAGGAACTTTTTACTCCCACCTGCTGTCCACCTCCCCCCCCTCGAATTGCACGGGCGAACACCTAATGATAGTACTTAATCGACCCTTCCCATTACGCCATACACGGACAGCTACTAGTTTTCCCCCTGTCGGCTCCGGCCTGCTCAAGCCTTACTCGGTGTACCCTCCAAGGTGTTCCCAGTAGCAAAGTTTCACTATAATTGAATAATGGCAGCGGCAGAGCTCTGAATCGGAGTTGTATATGCCTCAACGTCACCATCCTCACCTGCTTGTATCTTCTGAGGGACTCCTTGACTCGTACAAACGCTATTACCTTCCTGACGATGGAAGAAAAAAATAGGACAAGTGTTCTGAATGGTAACCTCGCAAATTATATATTTATTCTACAGGAAGACCCATCCTGCCTCATAAGAGAGAGGAGGAGGAGGAGCAAGAGGAGGAGGAGCAGAGGAAGGAGGAGAAGGAGGAGGAGGAGGAGGAGGAGGAGGAGGAGGAGGAGGAGGAGGGAGCGCGGGATGCCGGTTAGACGCTACCTCTGTGGGGAGATTGTAATTTCTTGCGATGGTATAATTTGCGATCATAATTTTGCATACATTAACGTGTTAGTTTGAGCGGCGGTCCGCCCCTCCTCGCCGGGCACAGCAGCCACAGGATAATCACAGCTTCTGGTGTTATAAAGGTTAACATCTCAGGGGAAGTTTATCTAAAAAGGAGGAGGAGGAGGAGGAGGAGGAGAAGGGGGAGTAAATAAATAAACAAATTGCAATATGTAGACGAAGCAATCTAGGAACACTGAAGTATGGCGCTTATCTCTGGTAAACACAGGACAGCAGTGACGCATGAAGGTTTCCCAGGGTAGGCCGCCAGACCCGTCATGTTAGCAGCGTCAGATCCTTATAACCCGCTGGTCTTCCTCTCCCATCGCCTTGTACTGCAGGACACAATCACCAGATGCTCCTAAATACCGCCATCAGGAGGAGGAGGAGGAGGAGGAGGAGGAGGAGGAGGAGGAGGAGCACGACGCGCGGGTAGAGACAGAACATCGTTTGACCTGTCACCAGCTGCCCAGACATGAAGATAATTTATATGTCTGATTATACGGCTTCCCTCCTCTCTCTCTCTCTCTCTCTCTCTCTCTCTCTCTCTCTCTCTCTCTCTCTCTCTCTCTCTCTCTCTCTCTCTCTCTCTCTCTTTGTTATCTCGATTTAAATAAAACTCTTAGTAGACGCTCATTCCTGACAAAGTAAAAAATCAGCCTTGATCAACCATGTAATAAGCTTGAGAGAGGGGTAGAGAGAGAGAGAGAGAGAAAAAAAAAAAAGAACACACGTAGATGAAAAAAGTGGATAAAGAACAGAGACGGTGAGCCAAGTAGTGGGAGAGGAGTTAAGGACAAGGGGTGGGGAGATGCGAGGGGAGGGAAGTAGGGGTAATAGGGATGCAAGGGGGGTGGATGAGGTGGAATGGTATTATGGAGAATGGGGTTTAGCAGTACTGTGTCCCTTAACCCCACTCCCTACTTCACTCCGTCAGACTCGAGTAATGAAGGTAAATTAATGTGGCATTCGAGTCCACCCCTCCTGCGTTAGGTGGCCCCGCGCCCGCCGAATTAACCAACTTTTATATACCTAACTCCCTCAATTGCATAATGCTGGTAATTTGTGTGTTAAGGCTTATTGAGTCAGTGTTGGAGCCTTTTCTGGTCATCTAGCCTTTTGGTTCTGATTAAAGCCAGACTTCTCGCTGCGACGTGGATTCCAAAATGCATCGTCAAGGTGGAGTCCTCGCCTTGGCACTGAGCGGCACTGAGCGAAAACTTCCCGTCACCTGAACCAAACTGGCGGTTAAAATTAACCTTCCCCATCAGAGATTAGAGTCAATGTTGACCCTCCATAAAGCTTGGGTCGTGTTTCATAATCTTTCACGTTTTAATGGCCTTGCTTCGAGGGGTACGCCTTAGACTCACTCACTCACTCACTCACTCTTCCTCCAAGCCGGAGAAAGAAATACAAAGATAAGGGAAGGTCTGGCCCGTCTTGTGGAGGGCTCGGGGGCAAGGCAGAGATACCTTATCAAATCACCCCTACCCTCTTTCTCCTTGTTCCTTTCCTTGTCCTAGTCCTAACCCGCTGAAGGTGGAAATGGAGAAAGGGGAACATAAATTAAGAAGAAAGGATGATAAGAGGGAGAAAAGGGGGAAAAGTAAGAAGGAGGCCTCTTGTTCATCTAATGTCGTGAGTCGTGTTGTCACCTTGACTCATGTGGAGCAAAGAGGCGACCCACGAGGTGATTCTGAGAAGCGCCATTGGTCCCTCCGTCCACCTCACCGTGATGAAGACTGACGCTTTTTTTTCAGAAAGGTCAGGTTAGGGAGGCAAGCAAGTGTGGTTCATTATTATCATCATCACCATTGTTTTTATCATGTTCAGTCTTGTCGCTTTGCTTCTTTGCCTACCACTGTTCCTTACGTCTCTCTCTCTCTCTCTCTCTCTCTCTCTCTCTCTCTCTC
>CM035193.1:3926350-3933850 GCA_020233015.1 Callinectes sapidus
CTTCCCTCCACTTCTAACGTCTACTGCAGTGCTCACTAAACCTAAAATTACCATGTACCAGAATTTGACATTTTACTGAGTAGCTTTCATTTCAACCACCATCAACACCACCAACTTAATACCTTCAACAGTTCCATCTATTTTTTTTTTTTCTTTCCTACTGCAACGTCCGGAGCCTTGAATTAATGCGTACCCACAAACCACATTCTTCTGCAACTCTTCCATCATCGGTGTTATTAATTCCACCTCTACCTTATCACTTCCTCCACTTCCATCCACCTACTGCAGTGTCCACGAGACCTTAAATTAGTATGTACCCACAATCCACATTCCCATCCATCTCCTCTATCTTCACCGCTACCTCCACCGCCACCACACGCCACCTAAAGTCACCCTGACCACGATCAATTATACTCAGAGGTCAATGAGGGTAATTATCATTTTCCAATGTATCACCAGCGACCACGGAAAAGACGACTCTAAGAAATACGTGGAATAAGGACTATTTTACCACGTCGCTCCTACGATTATAATGCCTTCATGTTGTTTTTCTTCCTTCATCCTCCTCCTCCTCCTCCTCTTCTTCCTCCTCTTCTTCCTTTTTGGTCTATCACAACAGCGCTTTATTTTTTTTTTTGTCTTTTTTTTTCTCTCCCTCGCAGGATGACAAATGTACGATGACGCAGACTCGGCGGAGCGTTTGTGTTTTGTTATTACCGATGCATCAGTTCCAGATTAGCTTCTGTTTTTTCATTTTTCATTAATCCCATCCATCGATCGACCGTCTGTGTGTGTGTGTGTGTGTGTGTGTGTGTGTGTGTGTGTGTGTGTGTGTGCGTGTGTGTGTGTGTGTGTTTAGCGCTACCAACCTGACATCTGTTCACTCAGCCGTTCGTTTACCTACTAATAATAATGCTACTACTACTACTGTTGCTGCTGCTGCTACCACTACTACTACTACTACTACTACTACTACTACTACTACTACTACTACTACTACTACTACGAGTCGAGATTAATCAAAGAGGCGTGGGGTGCGGGCGGCGTGGTGTTCCAGTGGCGTGTTGGAGAGCGGTTAGGCCAGGAATAGTGTTGTTAATCCTAGGTTAGTGTTTTTTCCGTCTAATTGATTGCTTTCGCTCACCGACCAGGAATAATCAGCGCTCTTTGGCTTTTTCTGCGGCAAGGCGTAGCTGTGGCGGCGGCTTCCTCCTGCCAGCGCCGCACCGCCACGTCTTCATCTTCGTCCATCATTCACAGCACCATCATTACCAACCTGAATACCTTGGCGAGTTACCGCATTCACCCATCAAGCGTTACCTGTATTCTGTTATTTCGCGATGGGTTTTCCCGTGTCTTTACGTTGGTGTTTAGTGTTGAGTGTTGTAATCTAACAGCCTTGGTAGCATGTACGGGTCTGTTGTGTGTAATCTTTCGTAATACCTTTGATTTTTTTTTTTTTTTTTTTTAGCTAGTTGTCGCATTTATTCATTAATCATTGGTCGCTTTCTGTTATTTGGCATTCGTGTTTTGAGATCTCTGTTAATGGTTGTTGTAGAGTTGTAATCCAGCAATGTAGGTTTCAAACGATCTGTCATTTGTGTTTTCCTTTGTGATTTTTTGTAATATCGTTAGGCACGAGTAGGTTCCACTGTTTCTAGAAAAAGATTATAATAGATGTATCTTAAGAAATTTATCGACTCAAATTTCTGCATAATTAATTTGAGGCCTAACGGTAACGATACAGTATAACGATCAACGGTTCATTGCTGTTATCTCATTAAGTTCCACGTGATATCTGGCTGTGCATGTGTGACAGGTGACAGGAGTGTGGCGTGAGAGGAAACACGGGAAGAAGCTGAAGTACTTTATTGCTGCAATGTTTCGGCTGCTGACTCTTCTAGGAGTGTTGAGAAGCAGAAGCCGAAACGCTAGAGTAATAAAGTACTTCGCCTCATAATGTGGTGTTTCTTCCCACCACCACATTGCACTACTCTAGTCATTAACGTTATATCTCACGCAGCAGTGTAGTAATGACTAAATTACCAAAACACCCTCACTGAATCCAAGACATTGGTAACTCTACTTTTCGAGTAAATTTCACCAATGGAACTCCTTTCACAAGGATTCTTTCAGGAAACTCTCATCTAAAATAATTGTCTTTCCTGATCAATTCTTTTACCCTAAGCTAACCTAATCAAAACTAACTTAACTCGATGTAAAGTAACTCAATCTAACATAATGTAACATTACCTAACATAACATGAAGTAACACAATCTAATCTAACACAGTATAACATAACATAACCTGAAGTTACCTATCCGAAACTAAAATTAATTAACATATGGAAATCTTCTGGAATGTGAGTAAGGGTAATTTGCGACTGCCCCATACAGGTAACAATACATGCGTGTGCGGTAAGGCGGGGCAGGTGAACACGGGCAACAGGTGTGTGGCGGCGGGATATGCTCCTTGTAATAAGTACAGTGCGTAATAAGAATCATGCCATTAACAATAATTATCGCGGAAATTACAAGCCAGGTAGCGAAGGCAGATAATTATCACATCTTAGCGAAAAAAAGTGTGTAGCATGGACTGACCCCAACACATAACAACGCTAATTAACCCAGGTAATGATGGGACTCTACAGGTATACACTCTAATGACACACACACACACACACACACACACACACACACACACACACACACACACACACACACACACACACACACACACACACACACACACACACACACACACACACACACATGTAAAGTAGTTCTCAGTAACCAATCACAGTGAAGAAAGTAATGCATAGTCGCTAGTCACACCACACACTGCCTCCATGCAGCGCAGAGGCAACAGGTCAGGTCTGGTCTGGACACGTTTGAATGCCTCCCTAGACCACCAAACTCTGCACTGGTGGTGCTATTACGTAGTAGAAAATAAAGTAAAGCGAAAGAACAATGAAAAAGTAAAATAAAATAAAATAAACAAGAAATAAAATCAAAGAAAAGTTCAAAAAGAAAAAAAATAATGATATAAGCAAAACAAGTTGAAATATATAAATGTGTACTTAGTCAAGGTTATTACAATATCAAAATAAGTCAATATTCCGTAGCACCAAATAAAATCAAATAAGATAATAGTAAAATTAAAGGGAGAAAATATTGAAAAATATATAAAAACAGACTAATAATCGAGTGTGTACTTGCTCAATATTATTACACTATCAAAATAAATCAACTACTATTGGATAATCACTCACCAAGGATTTAATATATGAAGTCATCTATGAAAATAAAGAAAGAAAGAAAAAGAAAAGTTGTGGAGGTAAATTGCACTTGTTCTCGAGTCCTTCGTCTTCCCCACATCCTCTTCCACAATGTCCTTCACCTCTGTCCCTTAAACTGTCTCCCTAACCTACCTCTCTCCCTTTACTGTAACGTCTCTGCTTCACTTTACCCCACACATCACTCATTCCCTCCTTCCCCTTCCTCTTATACTCCTTACTCTCTTTCCTCTCATACTGTGCAAACTCTCTCATCACATAACAGTCGTCCTTGTCACTTATCTACCTCGTTTACTCTCTTCTTTATATTCTGCATCCACTCTACTCACTTTCATGTATGTAATTCCTTCCTGTACTTCCTTGAGCCTGTACCTCCCTCCACCTTCCCCACCACGGCCACGCACCACCAGCCAGGCACTCAGGTGGTAAGAGGTGGATCAATGAAGAGGGAATTCCACTAATTACATCCAAGGCGGCACCCTCACTCATGAAGGGACGCATTAATCATCGCTGGCATGTTAATTGGGCTTGAGGTGATGACCTGCCCTGCGTGTGTCACCTATGTGTGATGACCTTACCGTGTGTGTGTGTGTGTGTGTGTGTGTGTGTGTGTGTGTGTGTGTGTGTGTGTGTGTGTGTAAGAATGGTGTTGCAGAGCGGGTGGTGTTGTGCAGGGTGTGTGTGAGTTTGCGTCATATAATTGCAAGTTTGTGTATGATAGAGTATCTTTTTTCTGAAGAAAGAGGAGGAAAAAAAGTAGAACAACAAGACGAACAAGAACCGGAACAAGGAAAAAAAAATAATAAACACAAGAAAATGAGAGATACAACAATGAGGCGCACTAATAACACTCACATCAAGGATACTAGCAACACATAAACAACAAAAATATTAAATCGACCACTAATACACGTTGAGTCATTAGTAGCAAGGAAAATTCTCTCATACAGCACCACAAGAAGCACTGGAGCAGCTCAGAGCGACCTTGGATGAGACATTTAAAATACCTGATGATCAATTAGTAAGGTAGAGAGGAGCAGACATGCATGGGAGAAGGAGAGAGAGGGAGAGGGAAGGAGAGACAAGTGGAGGGGAGAGGGGGTGGTGGAGCAGGTATTGAGTAGAGGCGTGGGGGGGAGGAAGGGGGGGATGAGGTGGAGAGGTGAAGGAGGGGGTGAGGTGAAGTGAGGTGAGGTGCTCTGGGTGGTTGAATGATGTGTCTTTGTTGTTGAAAGTTATGGTGTCTTGTGCATTATTGACCATGGTGTGTGTGTGTGTGTGTGTGTGTGTGTGTGTGTGTGTGTGTGTGTGTGTGTGTGTGTGTGTGTGTGTGTAGATCAGTATGAGAATTACACAAGTCGTTCAGCAGCGTTACAACTTCGCATAACATTCCCACTTGACATAAAATACAGGACGGCCAGCGCTCGTCAATCACACATCTGCATCCATGAATATTGGAGGAGATTTTATAACAAAGCCTTTCTTTCTTTCTTTCTTTCCTTCTTTCTTTCTCTCTCTTTCTCTCAATGTCGAGTCTTTATCCCGATTAACTCAATACTGATTGTTATGATCATTTCTTGCACAATGTCCTATTTATCACGTGTTATTGTTGCTATTATTAACTAACACGTTTTAGAAGGCAATGTACGTATGACAATTTCTCTCTCTCTCTCTCTCTCTCTCTCTCTCTCTCTCTCTCTCTCTCTCTCTCTCTCTCTCTCTCTCTCTCTCTCTCTCTCTCTCTCTTACGCATTCTATTCAACTTGCCTTCTCGCTATCTTTCCTTTTTTTTTTTTTTTTTTACTCTCTCTTTCCTTCACCTTTTCTTCACTCACATCCCCCTTCTTCTCCTTTCCCCTCCATCTTTCCATCATCTTTCCTCCACTTACAGTTCCTCCTTACGTCCTCTGTCCCTCCACCTTCCCTCCACCGTTCAAGGCTCCTAGGAAAAGCGGGTACAAGGACTCTCCAAAACGAACATTGTAAAAAAAATATTAAAAAAAAACAATGAAACACAACACGTGATTCTCATTATTTTTGAAGTTAATAAAGTGGACTATTATATAAATCCGTGTTAATTCCTCAAAGACACCGAAATCATCAGTATTATTACTACCACAACCATTACAACGTTTATTGTCATTGCCATCAGCACCACCACTACCAATACCACCACTATCACTACTACTGCCTCTGCAATAGTACTTTTACTCACCCAATTACCAATACTGCAACCCTCAAGCATTTACTCTGACCACCACCACCACCACCACCCTCTCTCACCACCAACAACATCACTACTGCAGTCTTTACTCAGACCACCACCACCACCACCACTAATGCCTCCCTATCAAAACAGTATGTGTCCTGAATCTAATTTCTCATTTTACAGTAATTGAGACGGATGGCGCTGACAGGCTGTTATAGAGTTCTCTCGAGATTATATCATCGGGAGGCAGGTCACCATCTGGGTAAAATGCTGATCAGCTGATAGACGACCAGTATCACGAGAATGCGCAGAGGCTTAACGGGGGACAGCGCACCAGCCGACCCTTGACTGCGCAGGTTCCAGCCAAACACACGGGAATTTCTTTTTCATGTAAGAGGGGGGAAGCTGGTCACGGGCAACGAAAATAATGCAAATAACAAGTCTATTAATTTTCCAGTTCCTCTAAAGGTTCAAAGAATTAGCCGAAAGTCAGGGACAAGTGTCTTGAAATCCCCCTCTTCAATAAAGTCGTCATAGGAAGCAGGTAGGGATGAGGACTAGAGGTTTAAATATAACCATGCTTTGTAAAGAGACTGCCACGTGTACGCCGGGTCTTTCTGCAGCCTCATTTATTTTACATTATGTTCGCACACATCAGCTGACTCCAAAAACACGCAGGGCAATGTAATAATTAAAGCTTATCATCTTAATTGGCACGTGTGTTGATAGATGGGATGTATTGCGCAGGCCAAGCACAACATCCAGCACATCACGTTTCCAGAGTGCGTAGGGTCATGCTGGAATTATTATATATATTGTTTTTATTCCCTTTTTCAGTTGGACCGAGGACGCCCGCCGCTCGTTACCTCAATCTTGTGTGGATTTACAGATCGAAGGTAAAGAAAACGTGTCTGTCATTTTCCCCAGCGAGTCACCGAGCGGCCTTGAGCGAACACACGAACGCAAGGTAATTAATATATCCAGCGGGCCGAACAGTGCGTGGGAGAGCGAGAGCGAGAGCGAGAGCGAGAGAGAGAGAGAGAGAGAGAGAGAGAGGGGGGGGGGCAGAATACAATGTGACGGCGTTGGTTGTGGTGGTGATGGCGACTGTGATAGCAGTAATGATAACAGCCAGGTGAGAATGTTTACTGTGCTGGGTAATTGCAGTGTGGTGGTGGTGGTGGTGGTGGTGGTGGTGGTGGTGGTGGTTGCCTGTGTCTGGTGGAAGTGCATGGAGGTGAAGGGGAGGAGGTCGGCATGAGATGAGGAGATTATAGTACAGGCAGATGCGTGATGATGCCAAGACGTGGTGGTGGTGGTGATGGTGATGGTGATTGTTGTGATGGTGGTGATGTAAAATGGTGAAAATCATTATGAGGAAAGTGGTGATGATGGTGGCGCGTTAAGACTTCAAGGGTGTAATTTGACCCAAAACTTGCAATGATTACAAAATATTTATCTGCAAGCAATTACACCTTATTACTGTTTATAACATTCAATATATTCGCATTAAATACAAGACGAAAATAAAAATAATGCTTCTATTTTCATGTTCGCTGAAAGTAAAATAAGTCTCATCCGACATTATCTTTTTCCGGATCACAAAGTACGTTCCTCATTTTCATATTGGTTAAAACGTCAACGCCTCTATTTGTCTTCCTCCACCAGTCATCGCCATCACCACCACCCTTCATTAATACTTCATCAATTGTCATCACTAAATATACACTGAGGAATATCTTCTTCCATTACACCAGCATCATCATTACTCACTGAATCGTTACCACCACCACCAACAACCAACCACCATTTCCCCACTACTTTCTCCCTCAACCTCAACCAACACCACACACACAACCACACTAACAACCACATCTTCATCTCTCCCAATTCCTACCACTTCAACCCCCCCCCCATCCACAATAACCTATCCCTGACCTCCACAACAGCGATAACCCTCAACACCCCCATCACCCATCACCCATACCAACAATC
>CM035193.1:3958456-3969735 GCA_020233015.1 Callinectes sapidus
ATCAAGTAAAGTGTAAATATGTGATTGAGGAGCCTACGAGAGAAGGGTGACAGAGTGAACGGAGTGAGAGGAGGAGAGGGAGATAAAATGGGGAGGGAGAGGAGAGAGGGAGAGGAGTGGTGTGAGGGATGACTGGGCAGCTGTTCACGGACGTACACTTCCCAGGATACAAGTTACATGTCCTTATGTATCATTAAGCAACACCCTCGTCCTACCTCATTCTCTCTCTCTCTGTCTCTCTCTGTCTCTCTCTCTCTCTCTCTCTCTCTCTCTCTCTCTCTCTCTCTCTCTCTCTCTCTCTCTCTCTCTCTCTCTCTCTCTCTCTCTCTCTCTCTCTCTCTCTCTCTCTCTCTCGAACGACATTATTTATTTAACCTTTTTATTTTCACTTTTTAATTTGATTGTCCGTATTTTTTTCTTATTTTTAACTCCTACGTTATTTAGTCTTTTTCACATTTCTGTTCATTTATCGTTCCTTCCTTCCATTTACCTGTCCTTCCTTATCTCAATTCGTCTAATCTTTTCCTTCATTTCCTGCATTTATTCCTTGCCAGCGTCTTCCATCCATGAATTTTACTTAATGTGCCACTTTTACCTCCTTTTTTTTTTCGTTTCTTCCTTCCTTTCTTACTTCTTCCACCTCCACCTCTTGTATTGCCGTTTATCCTTCCTCTCTCTCTCTCCCTTTTACCTTCCAACCCCCTCACCATCTATGCATTGTTTCTGTTTTTATCTTTTTTTTTAATTTGCCAATTTTTCATGTACCAACTCAGCTTCTTCTCTTACAGTCCTTGTCCCCATTTAAACACTGTCCTCAATTGTATCCTATTCTTCTCATCCCTTGCCTGTCTCCTTCCCTTCTCCCAATTCCAAAGATCGTAATACCCCCCAAAAAAAAACAACTGATCTCCCTCCCTTCTCCCTTTTTCACTCCCCGTCCCCCCTCCCTGCCTCCCCGTCAAAGCTCCGCAGTTACTCTTGCTCTGATAAACGATAAATCTCGCTCTAACCATGGCGCTATTAGGCCTTGGGAACTCACCGATTCAGGCGTTTGGCTCCATTTACTGCAAAACCATTCCCACCGTTAATAAAAACAACGTTGCCACAGACGCCACGGGACAGCCAGCCCTGGGATACCTTGATGGAAGGGTCATTGTACCTTGGCATCTTGGCTTGGCGCTGGTGGGGCTCAGGGGAAGGGGATTTGGGCCTTGTGTGTGGGCGGTGGTAGGGTGAGGATCCCGTGGCCGTACGATGATTAATCCGAATCACTTGCATCCTTTCTCCGATAATGAGTAAAACACTCCGACCTCCACTATTGCCTCTCGGTTCCTACCATTCTCTTCTCTATCCCTGCCACCTCTCCTACTCCCTCCCCCCCTCCCGTGCCCTACCTCTTCCTCTCTCGCCCTCTCTCTTTCTCTCTACTCCCTCCCCCCTCCCACTCATCTCTGTGTGACTGCTGGGGGGAAGGATGAGTGACGCCCAAGGAGAGGCTTCGAGAGCGTGAGGTAATGAGGAGATGATGAGCCGCTCGAGTCCGTCTCTCGTCTCCAGCTTCCT
Source organism: Callinectes sapidus (assembly GCA_020233015.1). NCBI lineage: Eukaryota > Metazoa > Arthropoda > Malacostraca > Decapoda > Portunidae > Callinectes > Callinectes sapidus. Next base: position 3,960,020 of record CM035193.1, read on the forward strand.
GTGTTTCATTACTTAGCTTTGTTTGTGTTTGCCTTCTTTTTCGTTTTTTTTTTCTTCCTCTCTCTCTTTCTTGCTCGCTCCTAATGAAGTGGGATGGATGTTTGGTGAGTATTTGTGCTCATTGGTGTGTGTGTGTGTGTGTGTGTGTGTGTGTGTGTGTGTGTGTGTGTGTGTGCGTGTGTGTGTGTGTGTGTGTGTGTGTGTGTGTGTGTGTGTGTGTGTGTGTGTGTGTGTGTGACCTTAATTTCACTTGTTCCAAATTGCCCCAGCATATGCTAATTATTCACTACAATATAATGATTTAATGTGATTTATGTAGCCCGCAAAATGCCACTGGTCAAGTCATTCTAGCAATTACATGATTAAAAATTTCATGTTTCTCTTTTTTTTTTTTTCTTTTTTTTTCTTTTTCTTCCGTTGTTCCATGTAACACAATGCCGAGTATTTGGGCATTAAACTAAAATGTTACTTGCCGAGAAAACTAATGCCTTTTCACACGACAGATTCTTTTTAGTCTACATTGAAAGTGCGTGAACTGGGAGCGTATAGTATTTAAATTATATCTTCAAGGAATAGAATAAATAAAGCTTTAGAAATACAAACAAAAAAAATATATGTGAAAAGAGAATAGAAGAAAGGGAAAGGTGATTGGAAAAGAATTGTAGCTCACGAAACACTGTGTACTGCATGCGTGTGTGTATTGGCGGGGGAGAGTGGGGATTGGGGCGCTTGTGGAAGTGGGGGATCTGGTGAAGGGAGAAGGGGGTGATGGTGCGTCCGGCCCGCCCACAGCACCCGCACGCCCGCCATGTAGCGCCGTATAAGGACAAGCAAGGTACAAGTCACCGCCTTGCGTGTGTGGTGTTAGTGCTTTAATTAAATTGCCCTCCTGCTTGCCCTCCTGCTTGCCCGCCTGTGTGTGTGTGTGTGTGTGTGTGTGTGTGTGTGTGTGTGTGTGTGTGTGTGCCCCTGTGCGCTGAGCCCTGTGCGCGTGCGAGGGCGTGCATTTGCGCGAGCAGAACAATAATATATATCATTGTTATTGTTATTATTATTATTATGTATTATTATTGTTATTTTTACTACTACTACTACTACTACTACTACTACTACTACTTTATCATGACCAGCACCACCACCACCACAACCATTGTTTTCCACACACTAATCGACAGAGAAATACTCCATTACTCTTCATCAATCATTATCCATCTTTTATTTTATTCTATTTTCTTAATCGCCATACTTTTCCTTCTCTTCGATTTCTCTCAGTAATTCATGTAGTTTTCTACACCAATGATCTGACAAAAGGAATCAGATGTATAGTGAAAATGTGGCTTAGCTCTAATGGAACGTGTGTGTGTGTGTGTGTGTGAGTGTGTGCGTGTGCGTGTGCGTATGCGTGTGCGTGTGCGTGTGTGCGTGTGTGTGTGTGTGTGTGTGTGTGTGTGTGTGTGTGTGTGTGAGAGAGAGAGAGAGAGAGAGAGAGAGAGAGAGAGAGAGAGAGAGAGAGAGAGAGAGAGAGAGAGAGAGAGAGAGAGAACCTTGCCTGTCAATTTTGCATCATTACTAGTCTCTACAAGGCTTTATAACTTTTTTTCTTCCTCCCATATGATGCTATGTTGGATAAAAAAAAACCATCCTTCTCGTGGAGTTTGCCTTATAATTCATCAGTAAAATTCACCCACTAATAAGTTCTTTTCCTTCATTAATAATCTTGTTCCTTTGGTCCATATCGTTTCTCCTGCAGTCCCCCTTCAGTAATGCGTGTTCATGATGGTGTGTACTCGAGAGGGCGAATCTGTCCATCCTGCTTGACTTCGCTGGCAGACACAGACAAACAAGGGCACGAGGAGTCAGATTTCGCCAATGTTAATCGGTGCGAGGCAGAGGTGTGTGTAGCGGGGCCAGAGGGGGCCGCTGCTGGCTCAGACAATGGTATAATTGACAGCACCCGTTTTTGCGTCCTCCAATCTCTCTCTCTCTCTCTCTCTCTCTCTCTCTCTCTCTCTCTCTCTCTCTCTCTCTCAAACGGCCTCACTTCCCCTTTCTCTCCCTCTCTCTCGAAAAAAAATGGGTAGCAGGCCTAGGGGTCTTGTGTAACACGCGGGCAGACGTTCCTGTGTATCCAGTTCTATTGTTATTGTCGCGTACAGCGGTGTGTGTGTGTGTGTGTGTGTGTGTGTGTGTGTGTGTGTGTGTGTGTGTGTGTGTGTCGTGGGGAAGGGGGGGGAGGACTGAGGAGGTTCCCAGCCGACAACGAAGTTCTGACTCGTAGTAACCTTATCCGATTTGTCTAAATTTAGCGTACTATTGTTGTAACTGTAAAGGCAGACTTTGTAGATTAAGAGCAAATTCACTGTTGTTGGTATTGGAATAAATAGTAAATGTGATTACGTTTTTTGCTTCTCTGGGTTTATTTTCTAAAGTTATTCGGAACACAACCTTTTGGGGAAGGGATTTTTTTTCAGCGGCATAGTGTCATGTACGTTTTTTATGTCATAAATTCACATTCTTTTTGTTCAGTTGAAATTCTCTGTCTCATGACTCGTGCGGGATTTGTGGGTGGTAGGACGATAGTGTGCCAGGCTTCATGTGTGTAGCACCCAATGCTTAAACTTAATATTAGTTTTTAGCGTCTGTGCATGACAAACAAAGACCTTTAGTTGCTGATGATTATAGCTGTGGATTTAAGGCGGCGCCGCTTGTCACGTGAGGCCAAGGATTCCGATAAGTAAGGTTAAGTGACGCATAATAAGTACCTGGACTGCGCCGTTCCTGGAATACTTGAAACGAATCACACGCAGGACATGGATGCAACGCTGTACTTGTGTTTGACTTTCGTGGTAGACATTTTCCGTCCGCGTGATGCACGACTCCGTGGACTCTGAGGAAGGAAAATTAATATCGCCTAATGGTACAAACTTTGCGCCTCCCAAACTCTCTTATTCTGTTATTGCTTGCGTGTCTCACCTCACTTTGGCCCCAACATGCACAGAAACCAACTATCAAACACCAAAGCACCCACCAGCAAACAAATACACTATTGTTGTACGTATATCAGCACATTTCCTCGGTTATTCCAGTGAGCCGCAGGTAAAATTTGCGATGGCAAACACATTAAGCGTTCCAGTGTTTTCGTTCTTTTGTCGCGCCGAGCATTAGTTATGCTCTCCCAACACTCATTTTCGTGTTCACGACTTTGCGCTACTTTATTTATGTATAACGAGTCTCTGAAGCACCTGCTGAGCCGACTGGAGGACCACGAGCAAACCACCGAGCCACTTCACGCTGCCGAGACGTTATAAACCATCAAGCGGAGGACGCCGCTCCCGAAAGTTGGCGTTCCTGAGGTTATGACGAGCGCCTCACAGGTGCTTAAAAATGTGTCGAGTGAACATGACGGGTCATGGAAAATTCAGAGCAGCAGAGGCCGTTTTAATGGAATCAGGGCTTGTTTGATTGTTAGCAGAGGTGGTCACGCGTTGGGTCAACACTCGCAGCCGCCGCCATGTAATGCTAGCGCGTTCAAGTATTTAACACATCGATACAGGAGCTGCGGCCTTATTACAGTGCAGGCGGGGCGAGCAGCCAGCTGGGAGATGTTTATTCCCGTTGAAAATACACTTAACAGTTCGATACCCGACGAGACGAGGCGACGAGCGAGAGAGGTGGTAATGGCCGGCCGCCGCTCATCGACCCCACCACCACATTAGTAATATTGTGTGTTCGTGGCCGCCAAATGAATATCTTAGGTGCGTCCGACACACACACACACACACACACACACACACACACACAATGACCTATCCTGTCAAAGTCTCAGTGTCCGGCAGGAGGGCAAGGGAGCGTCGTGTTGACAGTCACAGGTAATAACACTTAAGAACACGTTGGGGAAATATACGCAAGTCTCCAAGCATTGTGGCCACCGGTTCCAGATTAACAGCGTAACGTAACTGGCAGAGTAATTTGCAATATTTAACACTGGACAGGTAAGTTGGTCCTTGTATCCGATATTGGGAGCAAATCAAGTAAACATTAACTCTGTAAAGTTTCGGAATTTAAGAGGAATATCGAAATGCTTTAAACCTAAATTTGTTCGCAGTTCGATACGCCTTCAGGGAAATTTGTGCCTTTTCATCTTTACACATGTTTGATTTGTTCTAATAAACCTTTCCTGCTTGTGTAATGTGAGTTAATTTTTGAAAGCCTCGCATCCGCCATGTTTGCCTCCCCTGGTCCTGCTGTCGATTATCAAAACATGGATTTTCTATTATAGGAAATGTGTGCGCGGGACCTTAATTTTCCGTCATCCATCCTGATTTAGGCTTGGACTACCACTAATTCCTCTCGCCCCATACAGCCCTTCCCTTCCCTCCCCTACCCTTACCTCCCCTTCGCCTCCCCTACCTTTCCCTCCCCTTCCTTTCCCTCCCTTCCCATCCTTTCCCTTCTTTACTTGCCTCTCCTGACTCATTCCATCTGCTTCTCTCCCTACCTAAATATTCTCTCTCTCTCTCTCAGCTCTCACCTCTCTCTCCCTCTCTCTCTCTCTCTCTCTCTCTCTCTCTCTCTCTCTCTCTCTCTCTCTCTCTCTCTCTCTCTCTCATTTATCATATTTTTTTTTCTTTTCATCGGTTCTTTGTTTTAATTTTTTGTTCCTGTATTACTAAAGAAGCTACCCATTAACTAGAAAATATTGGCATTTTATGAAATCCTCAATCTGTTGTATAGAAAAGATTGAAAAAAAAAGTTCAGGAATATTATATGAAGAAGACTAAAACTGGATTGATATCACCGAGTTTTTATTTTTTCTATTTTTTTTTTCAGTTTCTCTTAATGTCAACTGTTGGGTGAATATTTATTTAAACACACAGGTGAAAGGTAAAAAAATAAATGACATTTGTTTCACTTTTGATTAGTTTTTCGTGTTTTTTTATTAGCTTGAGAGAGAAAAAAATAAATAATGGTGATGAAATTAATAATAATAATAATAATAATAATAATAATAATAATAATAATAATAATAATAATAATAGATAAAGTAAAATCTGCCACAGCCGGGAGTTTGAGGGGCCGAGGGAGTGAATGATGCAGCCGGAGGAAGGTGCAGGCGAGACACTCAAGGAAAAACAGTCTTAGCTCCTCGGGGCGGCAAGGGCGGGACGAGGCGGCGCGGGGCTGAGGTCGTACGTCTCCGTGGCGCCATTATGGGGCTACATGCGCGAGTTTTTAAAGATAATGGCATTAGGCTGACCGGAGAGAAAAGAGTCCGATCGATACTCAATTTCCTTAGCACGCCTAACGCTCGCCAGGGCCAGGATAGGAGACTCAGAGCCGCAGTGAAGGAGTCCAGATAGCCAGCCAAGGATGTAAGGATTGAAGCAAAGGCGCCTCCACCTGGGTGTTCAGATTGGTTGTTTGTTGACAAGACTGTGGAGAGTGTGGGATCGTGCCTCTTGCCTCTTGTTAGGCCTACTGTGTGTGTGTGTGTGTGTGTGTGTGTGTGTGTGTGTGTGTGTGTGTGTGTGTGTGTGTTTACAGTGGGGAAATCACCCTTATAAAAACACAGTAAAGTTCAATTTCTAACACAAATTTGCGAGTCAAAGTCCCTGAATGTATATTTTTTTACGAGACATTACTCTTTTTCATGGAAGGAAACGAGACGCTCCAGTAAACAGAAGCAGACATTACGGCACATTGACTGCTGTGGGAATGAAGGCAAACTAGTGGGATGAGGGAGGGAGGCAGGGAGGGAATCAGGAGAAACACGACACTTGGAAACACTGGTGGCGTATCCCCTTTCGGAACCTCAGAGATGAGCAGAAGTAGCAATTACCTTGATGAAACCTAACTAGGAAAACACCTCTAATGCTTCGAGGTAACCAAAAGTAGCACCACATCAGCCATTAGCAAGATAGAAACCACCGACCCAAAATACACAATCACCATCCCAGACACCGCAAAAAATAACCACTCAACATTAGATTACACCAAAAAAAAGAAGAAAAAAAGAGTTGGAGCGCAGTAAGCAGGCAGACGACCCAGCAGTGAGAGCGTCAGGGAGGGGAACAAAGCATCACCGTTTTCCCCTGTTTTATTGAGGCTGTGATCTGCCTTCCATTATTCCCTGGACATCTGCGTTTTTTGCCATTACTTATTAGGGGGGGCGAGTGTGGCTTCCCAGGGATCAGGGGGTGATGGGGCCCGGGATTAGGGATTGAGGCGGCTGGCTGGCTGACTGGCTGGCTGACTGGCTGGCTGAGTGGAAGGATAGAAGGAAGGATAATTGACTGGCTGACTAACTGGATGGCTGTTTAGCTGACCGGCTATTTGGCTAACTGGCTGCTATTTTGACTGACTAACTGGCTTTTTGTTGGACTGGCTAGCTGTTTGACTGACTGACTGTTTTGATAGTTTATTAATTTTGGTGACTGTTTGGCCGAGTATCGTTTGGGTGGATTCTGTATGGCTGTCTGGGTGTATCACTTGGCTCCTTGGCTGACTGGCTGCTCTGCTTACTGACTCTTTTTCTGCATGGCGTTTTTCCTGACTGGCTGTTTAATTAACTGGCTGCTCGAAGGATGCATTTAATTATTTCACGGCCCACTTAACAGGTAAGAGAACAAGTGCATTATTTTTGTATGTAACGCTTTTTTTTTCTCTTGTATTAATCAAAACGTCGAGGAATTAAAAACGTAAAATATTATCTTCACAAGTGAATTCTCGAATCGGAAAGCTAAAGTTTACGAGCGAAATTATTATTGCAAATTTGGAACACCGAATTAAATCCCAATTATGCAAATGAAGGCCTGGCTGTCAGGACGCGAAAAAAAAAATACATATTATACATTTTGAAATTCTTCCTCGTAAATCACTAATTTTACAGCCCTGCAGAGTCGCTCACACAACGGACTGAAAAAAAATGTATATAATGGATACAACTGTACGAGTATATATGGATTTTCCCGTCACGCCACGATGGGTAGAAAGGGAAGGGGTGCAGATAAAGGGAGGGTTCAGGGAGGAGGGGGGAAAGGGAAAGAAAAAGGACTATGAGGAGGAAAGGAATCGAAAATGAATGGTGCGTAATGGAAAAGAATCAGTGTTGTTCTTTATTGCCCCGACTGTGTGTGTGTGTGTGTGTGTGTGTGTGTGTGTGTGTGTTTCCATTTGTGTGTGACTGTACTACGTGCCTTGTGGCGTGTACGTTCGTGTGTGTGTGTGTGTGTGTGTGTGTGTGTGTGTGTGTGTGTGTGTGTGTGTGTGTGTTTGCTCGTGTTAAGCAGATAATCCATAGCCATTACGTGATAAAGTGAACACCTGTCCAAGCCTCCTTCGCGTCCATCACCTCGCTTGTCTGCCTTCTTTTTAACCTTCTTTTCCTACACATTTTTCGTCCTCTCCCTTTCCCGCCATTACAGACCACTCCTCAGAAATATGCTTTTATCCTCCTTTATTCTCTATTGTGTACTCTTTTCTGTATTGTACTTATTTTCTTTGCCTTTTCTCTCCATTTTTTTACTCTTTATTTTTTTTTTCTTTCTTTCCTTTCGTTATTGAGAATTAAGCTTTTATTTTTTCATATTTTTTTTGTAACCATGTGTACTTGATTATAAGTTTTGTTCGTTTATTTCTAGTTTTACTCTTTGTTTAACGTTCTTTCCCTGTTTTTACGTGTTTTTTTTTTCTTTCTGTCTATTTCCAGTTATTGTTCTTTGTATCTTGCTTTATTCTCTTTCATGAAGCATTTCTTTATTCGTATCTTCAGTACATTTCTTATTCATCTCGTTCGTAAACATCCTTCTCTTGATTTTAGTTATTATTATTCCCTTTTTGTTTCCAAGTTTTTGTTGTAAGATTCAAATATTTACAGGATTTTTTCTTCTACGTAATCATAGTGTTTTTTTTCTATCGTCCATCCTCGTCCTCCTCCTCCCCGTCCTCTTCCTCCTCCTCCTCCTCCTCTTCCTCTTCCTCCTCCTCGCTCTTCCTGCGCCTCCTTGTCGGGCCAATGAGTAACTTTCCATAATTTTTTGTCCCCCCACGAAACCGAAAAGTTTTGGGATGTAATTATTTCAACATGAAGGTATTTACACTGTCATCACAATTTCTTCTCCTGCCAGGGAAACCGGAGAGGAAAACAGAGCGAGTGTTGGTCTATCTACTCGAAAATAGATTTGTACCGTGAGGAAGGGAAAGAAACCGGAGGGGAAAGGGGGGGGGGGTGAAATGGGTAAAGCACAGAAGAGGAGGGTAAGGGAGGAAGGAGGAATAAGAAATAGAGGCCAATGATTCTTTAGGTATCAGAGAGAGAGAGAGAGGGGGGGGGGGATACTCCACACAATTTTACGAATATTGGAATACATTAACACTTACTGGACACTGTTATTCTTATTGACTAACCGGTGGCAAATCATCATAATCTAACTAATTCTTCCCCACCGTCACCCTGCCACCCTGCCACCCTGCCACCCTGCCACCGATGAGCAGTATTCCTCTACGCATAATCGCAAAGACAACATTAATCATGCAGTAAGGCGCAGTGGTAGGTATCATCTTACTCAATTAACACACCTGCCACTGACCTTCCTGAATACCACGTCAGGCAAACTAAAGTCAAAAGGGAGCAATAACCCCGAGTGTGCTGAGGAAGACAGGCACGGAGAGGGTAACGTGTAGCAGGAGGACGAGGAGAGAGGGAGGGAAAGGAAGAAGGGAACCAGAAATAGATGAAAGAAGAATGAAAAGAGCTGGTGAAATTGTTTGAGTATTGCCTTCAGGTGGGGAGGGAGGGAATGGGAAAGAGGGGAAAGGTGAGCTTGGGGTTGCATTGAGCCAAGAATGCCGATTTGCTTAATTTTACTGAGTGTTGTGTGTGCGTTCGTTGAATTGCTCTGAGTACGAGGTCTTGGGGTGACTTACCAGAGAGAGAGAGAGAGAGAGAGAGAGAGAGAGAGAGAGAGAGAGAGAGAGAGAGAGAATTTTTATGGTTACGTACCCTAACACAAGTAATGCTCAAGTTTTTCTTCAGTTTACTCGTTATGTTTGTTTAGTTTCTCGTCCACTTGTAAACATCAGCCACGCGAATGCTTGGACACACTCTAACTTGAAGGTGTGTTGGATTTAATGTGATGTGAGGCAAAGTTCAGGCCACACCTCGCCTCGCTATCGTGTGCAATTGATTACACGTGAGGTTTTACTAAGAACTGAGGGCGAAATGTACACAAATGTCCATAATCTTGTGAGTTCTTTTTTAATGTTTGGATTTCAACTAAGTATGATGATGTTTACCTTTACCTTTGTGTGTGTGTGTGTGTGTGTGTGTGTGTGTGTGTGTGCGCGCGTGTGTGTGCGTGTGCGTGTGTGTGTGTATGTGTTTAATGAAGTGCGTGCATGACTGTTTTTATAAGTCGTAGTAAAATGAAAAAAAGGAAGAAAAGTAGTGATCATGAGGTACTCTTTTTATTAACGTAATTATGACTTAGAGCACATTTAGTAGCGTGCTTTACGGCTGGCCTCATTAATAAGGGAGGGAGGAAAAAAGAGTTAATTCCCTCGTGACTCCATGTAATAAATTGGGAAGCGATGCGGGAAAGGAAGGGTGTGTGTGTGTGTGTGTGTGTGTGTGTGTGTGTGTGTGTGTGTGTGTGTGTGTGTGTGTGTGTGTGTGTGTGTGTGTGTGTGTGTGTATGTGTGTGTCTGTGTGTGTGAGG
>CM035193.1:3977899-3991919 GCA_020233015.1 Callinectes sapidus
TTATTCACACACACACACACACACACACACACCCACGCACACACACACACACACACACACACACACACATACACACACAACACACACACACACACACACACACACACACACACACACACACACACACACACACACACACACACACACACACACACACTAATTTCTTAATCATGTTAGAATATATAAAAAATATATCTTTACCCCAGCAGATAAACTATTTTTTATATTCTTAACCTTAAGAAGATAGATTGTATGCATGACCAGAAATTAGGTAGACTGACTGACAAAAAGGATATTGGGAGTTGATATTCGTATGCATGGCTAGAGAGGTAGAATGAGAGATTGACTGGCGAGGAACAGGTATTTACTAGTTAAGTAGGAGTTGTACGCACGAGTAAATAGATAAATCAAGAGATAAGACTGACTGGACAATGTAGTACAAGCTCCATACTCACTCTGACTGTTAAAGAAGGTAGAAGCAAATCTACATCCATGACTCATTGAAAAGTAAAGACGCTCCACACTTACTTTGATGAGAGAAAAAAAGTGCATAAAAAAGAGAACCAATCAACATGAGTTCGGTGTGAGCACTCGACCGACGCTGCCATCAAGAAATTCCCCGCCACTCAGTCCAAAGTGTGGGGATGGAACTGTATAATTAGTAATCTTTTATACTACACTCTGCGCTGGCTATGTGTGTGTGTGTGTGTGTGTGTGTGTGTGTGTGTGTGTGTGTGTGTTAATGCAGTGTGGCGGGTAATGTGTGGACAAACCAATCTCTACTATTTTTTCTCCTTTTCCCTCAATATTTCTTTGATGTTTAACGCATGGGCCTTGAAACACCCAGCACTGTCACGCGAGAGACAAGACCTTGCCCAGGAATCAGGCGGGGAACACATTTTGGCAGGGCGTTGGTCAGGCTTTAATTACAGGTAAGGGAGGTTTAATTTCAGGTAAAGAATGCGACTCGATATTGCTTGACAGAAAGTGCGTGAAGGATGAGTTTGTGTGGTAAGGAAGAAGGGAGGGAGGAAAGGACGAAGGGACCAGAGGAGTGGCAAGGGAAAGTGATGGAGGATTGAAGGACAAAGAAGTAGGAAAGGTATAAGAGATACATGATGGGAGGAGAGAGACTAACTAGAGGGAGGAATAAAATGAAAGTAAACGAATAAAAGAGCAAAGGAAAAGAGTTAGGAAATGAAAAAAATGACTGTCTAAAGAAACGAATGAATAAAGAAAAGGAAGAGGAAGAAAGATAAAAGCGGTAAAAGAGGATTAGAGAGAGAAGTTTTGAACTGAAAGAAAGTTGGAAAGGAAGTGAGAAAAGAAAAGGAAGGAAAGAAAATGGACAGGTGAATGAGAAAAAGGTAACGTGGTATATTTAATGAACACGCAGCACGGAACTCATTCTTGAAATCATCCCGTGACAATTAACATCAATCTTTGGTTTTATCACTTGGGGAGGGACGAAAAAACCAGCCAGTAAATATGAGAACAGGTTGAGGTCGATCGGTCACTTGAGTATAAATTGGAGCAAGAAAGTAATAGGTTAGGAGTTGGAATTCATTTTGAGTCGAGTTAATATAAAAATGAGTAATATTTCAGCGCCACTAATTACTTTTCCTCGCCACAAGATTGATGGATAAATAACTCCGTGAATAAACATGCAAACGCAACATCGGCGCATCAATCATCTCAATTCCGCAGTCTGTTTTTACCTACAATGTTTCTTTTCATATTTTACATCGCGCATTTCTTCCCTAAAATCCCCCAAAATCAGACGTGCACAAACACCCTTCGCTTTGTTGGCCGATGTTATATTTATCATAATTTTTTAACGCTGAGCAGAGGGCGAGAGAGGTCGGGCCCGCCCACACGCTCACACACTGAAGTATCATCAACGATTTTAAAAGAAAAAGTCCAGATATCACTCAGGTGCGTCTCCAGACTTGCTTTATGGCCCCGCGCGCCCTCATCCGCCCTCCCGCCCCTGATATATGGCTGTATAATTGTTCGTGTAGGATGCTGATCTATAATTTCCCTCTTACCCATTGATTTCCAGCCATCGGTGAAAGGGATTTCTTGCTTTCCAGACAGAGGATTTAATTACAGATTTATTGACGGAAAGGGATATAACTTTTTTTTTTTTCATTCACATCTTTCGTTTTTTTCATATATTTTCTCCTTTGCATGGGTGAGTGTGCGTGTGTTCCCGCCCAGCCGGTGGAGGCGAGGGGCGTGTCTACCATGGAAGACTATTTATGCCTAGTTATGACCCTTATTACCCGGAGACACAAGGGCGGGAGTAGGGTGAGGTGCAGCGGTGAACTTAGGAAGGGCCAGAGTGAGAGGGATCCACGGTCTGCTAATGATAACTTGTTTGTTAGATTTTTTTCTTCTCTTTTGTGTATGTGTGTGTGTGTGTGTGTGTGTGTGTGTGTGTGTGTGTGTGTGTGTGTGTGTGTGTGTGTCGTCTCCTTACTATGATTCGGCCTTAGAATATACAACTTGAGTAAACAATGTAAATTATGAGTGACCCGCGCCCGCGTCTCAGATGTAGGCGTGATTAATGATGACTTTTATGATCACTGAAGTATTAATGATGATGATGACAACAACAACAACAACAACAACAACAACAACAACAACAACAACAACAACAACAATAATAATAGTAGTAATAACAATAATAACAATAGAAACAACAACAATAACAATGATAATGAGGGTGAAAAGAATAACAATAACAACAATAATGATAATGATAATTAGGGCGAAACAATAACACCAATAATAATAAAAGTGAAACGTCAACAACAACAACACCAGGGAGAGAGAGAGAGAGAGAGAGAGAGAGAGAGAGAGAGAGAGAGAGAGAGAGAGAGAGAGAGAGAGAGAGAGAGAGAGAGAGAGAGAGAGGAGACGAGAGAGAGAGAGAGAGAGACTGACCACAAACCTCTGACGTAGAAAAAAAAATATATATAACAAACTAAAAAAGAGCACCAAAAATCCAGATGATAATTACGATATTGAAACAGTTAATTAAAGTACTGAACCGTACGTCTTTGTAATGGCTGGAATGACGATAACCACGAACCATTACGTACAGGCGGGAATAAAAAGCATAACACGTCAAGCTGAAGTGTATAATCCATTGGCAAACCGCACATATATAACCAACTTGGACATTATAAACAAGGGGAGAATCGGCCATCTTGCAGCATGTTAATAGCGTCATTCTTTTACAAGACGGAGGAGTCAGCGTAGGATGAGTCGTAAGTTACAAATTGGATCCGCCTCGAGGGATAACAACAGGAAAAAGAAGAAAATTGAAAGCCTGCAACACCTCAGTCTCGCAACGGTAGTCAATGGCTGGCATCTTGCTCATTAATCATGGTTACGCTCGTTAGGTGATGAGCTTCTCCCGCGCAGGTGAACGACCCTCACTCTCCCATTCTCGCCACCACCGTCGTCTTCATTTCCGATTGTTAGCAGTAAGGATCGCACTCTCGTATCGCACTCTTTACCGCCTCGTCGTTTTTTTCTCGTATCTCCACATCTTGCAACAGTTTCCAGGCTATTCAAGTTTTCCAGGGCATTTTTTATTTTTTTTCATTCAGGTGATATTATAAAGACGTTTCTGCGGTGTCAGTAGTGAGAGGACTAATGAAAAGTCTGACTGATCATTTATGTGGTCTTAGAATCTCTCATCTCAAAAAAGGAGAAAATATTAACATCTATTTTTACTTACATGCATTTTTCCTTAGTTCTGTTCGTACCTTCATCCTAAATAAGTGTTTACCTGAATTCTCTGATCACTACTATGGCTTCCCTTCACGATATACGGTGTGGCAAAGATTTATACCGTATTTAGTTTTGAGAGACCTCCAACAGAATGGGAAATAACCAAGCAGCTTAAACCTCAGTAGTGCTTGTAATTTGATTTTATTTTGGCAACTAAGATCAAACAAAATTAGTCTAGAAGAAACAAAAGTCTCATATTGCCACAAGGATTGCAATTGTAAACGCGAAAACATTAGCAAACTGAAACCAAAAAATCAGGGAATTTCAAAAAGACACATAGCGAAACAACAGATAGCTGACAATCTCAAGGCACATAAGTAATCTAAGGCGATTCTAAGATAGAAAGTACCAGGAAAAAAAGTAACAAGAAAAACCTAACCTAAACTAACTTAACCTTACCTTATCTTAACCTAACTTAACCTACCCAAACCTCTACTTTTTTCCTGATACTTTCTTTCCGATTACCGTCTGAAGCTTCATAGAACTCCTGAAACTCATCTAGCCAGGCGTGTGGGGAGGGAAGAGTCAAGGGCAGCGAGGGACAGGTGAGAGGGGGGCGTCGCAGGTGTCTCCAAGCCCGGCGTCGTCGTTGGACAGGTGGCTTTCTAACGCTTTTACGATCGTCCGAAGTTTTTACTACGCGCCTCATTCTCCGTCCCTGGCTGAGATTAGCGTGGTGTCGAGCAAGAGGCTGAGGGTGGGTGAGCATTTCATTATCCAGCCAACGATGCCACGCTCCTCTGCGCCACTGCGGGTACGAATCTTATAGTCAACTGTATTTATGAATTTCTTAAAGTCGCTTGTTCCTCCTCCGTGTCTTTACGGTGCGTTACATCCCGTTTTCTCTTTGCGGAGACTTGAGGTGTTGTTTTCTTTTTTTTTCTCGTGTTTTTGCTTGCTGACTCTATATTTTTGTCATCCCGTGTAATAATTGTTGTTTTGATATTTATGAGTCGTTAATGGCGCCAGCTGTTGATTACCTGTAGTTTTAGCCGTTTAACTCCCTCGGATTTCAGCCATTACGTTTCATTATCTCAGAAATGATCTCGGTAATTTCATCTCTGAGCTCCTTCGTACTGAGCGACTTCCTGTGGCGTGTATTAATTCACCGACCCATAAATCGATGCTTTGTTACTTTTTTTTATGAGTCATGTCTTCGCTTCCTTAACAAACGCTGAAGTTCCTTAACCCTTTACACCACGATAACAACTCTCAGGTCACGCTTTGTTAACCCGCTGTTGCTCCTTAGTGGTGAGTAGTGTGTGTCTTAAGACCTCATTTATTTAATATCATTAGTTATTACTATTTATCTATAACCATTGATTCTTAGACTCAATAATTTCTAGTTAGCTCCACCTACGAATTAAGTCCTGGTCTCGTATTACTTTTTTTTTTTTTTTTACTATTTATGTTGAGTCTTGAATTATTTATACAAAAATAGTTAAACCCAAATTAATAGTTAATTTCTCAAATGCATTTTCTACTCTTATATTTTTAATCACCTGTTATAGTTCATTCAGTGTTAATCCTTACGTAGTGATTTCTGTACATAAATTTCTACTTTGCATCCTCAGTTCGCCATCAATAAATGCAACGACTAATTCTTCCCTTTATTCATCGTGTACATGCAGACTTCTTTCAGTACTGTCGTATAAATCCTTGTCTAGTAATTAACGATTATCACAATCTATTCTTCATTCTACAATACACATATTGTTGACAAATACAATTTCTTGACTGCCATCACATACATTCAAATTTGGTGTGGTACAGTACTGTAAATCATCGCCAAGTCATTTACACCAATCCATAATTTATTCTTTAGCGTCAGCCCTCAATTCGTACTTCTACTTGAGTCCCAAGTGATCCTCTCGTGCGTGCGTCTTCAGGTGTTATTGCGGCGCCTTACTGCTTCGTGCTAATCGCGGGTCTGGCTTCGTCCTTCACGCGACTCTGGTCTATTTGCGAGGCTTGACAATTATACTTTTTTTGTGCGTGTCTCATGTGTAGCAAAACCACAGAGAGGAAGAAGGAAGCTGTTTCGTTGAGTAGGGGGAAGAGAGAGGAAGAGGAGCGTGTCTTCTTTTTCTTTTTCTTTTTTTTTTCTTTGCATTTGTGTTTATGAAATGCATCTCTTTTGTCTATTTAGATTTCATCAATATATATAGTTTTTTTTTATCTATTTTTAATGGATCTGCATGTGTTTACTTTCCTTGCTTGTTTTTTTATGCAACTCGTGTTTTGCTAATATTATTTTGTGTGTGTGTGTTTTTGTGTGTGTGTGTGTGTGTGTGTGTGTGTGTGTGTGTGTGTGTGTGTGTGTGTGTGTGTGCGCGCGCGTGCATTTTCCGGCTTATCATTCATGTTTAGTGCAAAAATGCTGTCATCCACCCGGAGTGTTCCGCCTAATGGAGATAATTACTTATGGTTTGCATTTCCGCCGACGCCTTTGTTCATTTTTTCTCTTATTCATCATTTGCAAGGTTTATTTTGCCTTATTTTTTTGTGTATTTCCGGAACTCATCCACAAATATATAGTAGAAAGATAGGAAAAAGATTTTTTTACAATTATCCTGCATGTCTGTAATTCCTCTTATCTTTTATATTTGTCTGTGATGCGATGTGATTAGAATACCATGTCTTGATTACCAAAACATGTCTTTCTGTATTTGAATTGTTGTGTTTTTGTGCTCCTCTATATACTTTGTATTGCGGGGAGGAAGTGGAATAACAACTCATAATGCTGGGAGAAAACAACGATAAATCTGCTCTTGATAAGCAAAGAAACCAGGTTTGTTTGCGTCACCCGTGTGGCTCCAAGTGTAACCTCTGGAAACGTATTAGATCGAGATCAGAGACGTAATACACAGTGACATTTCATCATAACTGGGAGAAAATAACTGAACAGACAACATAGTAAAACACATTTCATTACACCTGAAACGAGAGATATTACACCTGCAACAGAGACAAGTGTACATAGCATTTCTTTACACCAGGAAGAACAAAAACTAGGACATCATATATACATAATAGTTCATCTTATCTATAAAAAAAAAAAAAAGTAAGAGTAGCAAAACATACAAAACACTCAACATTTTATCATACTTGGAGGGGGAGGGAAAAAAAATGCTAGAAAAAAATAAATTAACACATGTAGCAAACCTCAACGTGAATAATAAAAGTAACGTCCATGGTGATAAGGTGAAGGAAATGATTACTCGACAGCTCTTCGTTTTCTTCCTTTTTTGAACGAAGCTTGTTTAAGGAGAGAAAACTTGACCTACTTCTTCCCGGCGTTAATTACAAGCTTCTGTCGTCCTGAATCCGGCGCTTAAGGAGAACTAGAAGAAAAAAAAAAGCTAAAGAATGATAAAAGAAAAAAAAACCCGGTACAAGACGGTGAAGAAAATACACAGTGAGGGAAGGAAGTAATGAAGGTTGATGGTGATAGTAGTGATGGTGCTTCTCTCTCTCTCTCTCTCTCTCTCTCTCTCTCTCTCTCTCTCTCTCTCTCTCTCTCTCTCTCTCTCTCTCTCTCTCTCTCTCTCGGGTGTTATCACCAATTCTAAAAAAAGTAAAAAAAATGTCGGTTTTTATTATGCAGAAGAGCTTTTTTGTGTCTCTGCGTGTGTTTTTGTTGTTGGTCATGTCGTGTGTGTGTGTGTGTGTGTGTGTGTGTGTGTGTGTGATGACTTTTTAAATAACAGTTTTTCAACCCTCTCCTCATATTTAAAAGAACATTATAGACTAGAATACCTTATCACTTATTTATTTACTTATTTACTCACTTATTCATATATCTATCTATTAAGTTAGCGTTGGATGATGGAAAAGTTCCCTCCTGGAAAGATTCGTGACTCATGTATCAATACTTACGTGTGTCTCCGAGTTTTTTTTTATTTCTCAGTTCACGCCCCTGCACGCTGCGGCCACACACGACTCCAGACACAAGTTACTTCCCTCTTTGAATTACCCACAACACCCACCACTACCACGCGACTCCTCCTCTTCTTCTTCCTCCTCCTCCTTCTCTTCCTCCTCTTTTTCTTCTTATTTTTCTTACTACTACTACTACTACTACTACTACTACTACTACTACTACTACTACTATAACAACAACACCATTAATAATAAAAATAATAATAATAATAACAATAATAATAATAATAATAATAATAATAATAATAATAATAATAATAATAATAATAATAGTAATAATAATAATAATGCTGTTACATACTACACCGGATATCGCTGTTGTTCTTTATGACTGCCTGACACAAGAACAAAACGAGCAGAAATAAGCCAAGCAGTTAAGATAAGGTATTAAGATGTTCCTGTGTTGTGCTTTATCTCTCAATTAATGACTTCCTTTACTGTTACACCTTCGTTTCCTATACGCGGTGGCCTTTCCTTCACCTTTCCCATGAGTGAGTCGCGATCAAGGCATGGAGTTGTGGTTCCTTTGGGCATTTTAATGTGTTACTTTATTACTCTTACCTTGAATTTCCACCTATTTTTTCTCTATTTAGTTCTATTTTCCATAATTTATTTGGTAGTGTTGCTCCTTTTTTTCTTCTTCTTCCTTCTCGCTTTCCTGCAGTTTGGAGAATGTAGCTTTTTTATTCATTACTATTCCTTTTGCATTATATCTACTTTTCCTCTATTTAGTTTTTTTTTCCATAACTTCTTCGAGAGTGTTGCTCTGCTCCTTTCTTCCTTGTTCCTTTTCGCTTCCCTGCACTTTGAACATTTCATCGTGTTACTTCATTACTATACCCTCAACATTCTATCTACTTTTCCTCTATTTAGTACTTTTTTCCCCATAACTTCTTCGGTAGTGTTGCTCTGCTCCTTTCTTCCTTCTTCCTTTTCGCTTCCCTGCACCACCTTACCTCCCTCTCCCTTACACCCATGCACCTGCCGCTCCCTGACCCATGTTTAGCCCCGTCACCGCCCACCCTTGAATCATGTGTCTCCTCCCCTCAGTGCACACTTTATATGTCTCCTAAATATGTAAAAATCTACCCGTAATTATATGTCGTCTTGGTGGCGTCGGAAGATTTAGCGGTGATGAGTGACCGGTGGGAGGAAAAGATGATTAGAAAGTTGTTTTTAAAGGTTTGTCTATCAAGTTGAGTGTATTCGTCGTGAGAGCGGGAAGCAAGCAAAAAAAGAAAAAAAAATACACTAACTGCCTTTCATTCTTGTTGCATTACTCTATTATTGAATACCCCGCGTATAATTTGAGACATCCCAAAAGACTGTGTCGCGAGTGAATGCTACTAAATCACCCGATACGACCCTCGCCTTGCAATTAAGTCGAGATTTTAATGCCCATCCCTTGTGATTTCCAGACGTAAAGCAAATTTTGTCACCAGTAATTTCATGTTTGTCTTCCTTACCCACTCCCCTGCTTCCTTCCCCACCCCCCGACCGCTGGCCCTCTCCCACCCACCGCGAAATAGACTAGAGTGCTTGGCGGTGTTCAGGAAATACAGTCATTCTTGTCTGCGGGAATAAGTGGTTTAAGTTTATACAGGGAAGGAATGGGAAGGTCTTCATTGCTGCCTTGGAAGACCTCACCTCCCATTTTCTGTGAGATTCAGTCCGTGTCAAGAAACTGGGGCGTTCATCATTGTCATGGTCGTTTTTATCGTGTTCCCGAGAGTGTTATTTAAGTCACGTTTTCCTCGTCCTCACCTGGCTCCATGTACGTGTTTATCACCTGTATTGCATCTTTTTATTTTTGAGTTCGGTAGCAATCTTCCCGTCCAGTCCGTTGTTAGTGTGTATTCTTTCGCTCCTATTATCGTCTTCCTCTTTGTAATCACTTCTCCATCTTTCTCGTGATTATCTTTCCCATTTTCCTAATAATTCTGATGTTTACCCTTCTTTTTTTCCCCTCACTTCTCTCTTTCTCTCCTTTCTTTTTTAGTAATCTACATTTTTCTCTTAATCATTTGCGACAATTTATTTTTTTGCAATTATTCTTATCGTCACTCACAACGACACTCTTACTCATTTCTCCTCTTATTTTGTACTCCTCCACCCAATTCTAACATTTAAACAGCGAATTTAGTCTCTACTTACAGAAAGGTAAATACTGAAAATAACCTGCCTAGAATAATTGCCCTCGTAGGAAATAAAACACAAGCGGGATGGTTCAAATCTGACACATGAGGGAGAGGCAGATAATGTAAAAACAACCTGCATTTCCTGGTGTAGAGAGCGAATATGCAAATGAACGAAGCGGCGGGCTGTGGTGTGGTTTTAATTATACAAGCAGTCAGACTTCCATTAGCTAAACTGGCGAATTATCATCTCCTTCAGATAAGCACCGCCTCCCTCCCATTAGCCTATCAGGAGCTCTCATTAGTGTGACGTCATCGACCAACAGACGCAGCTACATATCACCTGTTTTCCGACGCTGCCACATCTCAAGGGACGCGTTTAAACATCTTCCCTTTTTGCTTTTTTTATTGTTATTCATTCAAACATTGCCTCTTGAATTTCAGCTCATTTCCTCTACGAACTTGCTAACGTGGGGAACAGTGCTGGAGAATGCTGTTGTGTAGGTGTATCGCATTGTTAAGCCGTGAGAGGTATTAATTGTCACGGTGGTGGTGCACGTGGTGGTTGTTGAGGTTAGTGGCAGCGGGGTGTTATGCTGGGATGCTCTGGTGGGGGGGGGGGGATGGAGTGGTGCGGTGGTGTTATGGGAGGTCTGGTTACTAATTTAACACGTCACCTACTTGGATGGGAAAGTGTTGGGAGGGAAGGATGTGTGGTATGGGTGAGTAGGTGTGAAGTAGTGGGAGTGACGTGGGATGGTGGTCACGGTTGTCTGGGCTGCGAGGGAGTGAGGGAGGTGGGATAGAAGTGTGTGCAGGTGAGGGAATGAAGGATTTACACTGACACACGTAATGGACTGACTCATCTGCCTTGAATCATGAGGTTAATCCGAGCTTACTGGATTGAATTAAGCAGCTATACTGTGTCTCAATAACCACCACAGATAAACAAGCCAACATAATACTCGTGAAATATAATGCGTGGTAGTTTGAGACACACTGGATTAATACGATCACGCCTTGCCACACTAATCCAGGTGAAGTGGGATTTAGATAAAGCCTCGCGTTGATAGAAACATAAGCAATGAAACCCTCCTATCAGTGTGTCACGTGGCGCCATGAGGTCTGTTTAGTGCTTCTATTGAGCCATCCAGATGGTGGCGCGCACATGAGTGGAGGAGGAGGTGCTGGTAGAGGAGGAGCAGCAGGAGCCGGAGGAGGAGGAGGAGAAGGAGGAGAAGGAGGTAGTGGTAAAGGAAATCCCGCGTATAGCTGATTAAGGAAACGCCGACCCCCGCAGCTGCCTGTTATAATGCATGATGCGGCAGTGAGCTCAATGGTCCGTTAAACTAACATAATTAGCTGCGAGAGAGAGAGAATTAGTTTCGAATGAGATGGTAGATAGACGTCCGCTTAGGCAACCATCTCGGTATATTTAGCCTCTTCCGGTTATTCAGTCCGTTTCGATAAGGCAGCGATTTGGCCTGTCACTGAACACGTGGTCCAGATACGAAGCTTGTGGGGGAAGGATGGAGGGAGGAGGCGGCATCCACAAATACCCTCATCCTCTTGAGCTTGAGAGAGGCGGGCTGGTGTACTCCTGGGCAACGTGGCGTTATCTCCGTCTTATCGCTGAGGGGGTGGGAGTCAGGTTGCGGCCGCCATACAGCGTCACTCCGCCTAAAATAGAGGAGAAGGAAGAGGAGCACGCCTCGCACGGCAGACAGGCTGAGCGGGAAGAGTCAGCCGGATGCACCCCAAGCCGGAAATCGCTGTGTCGGTTAATGGTGTAATCAGGACGTCAGGTACAGGTGTCATACCATTACCAGTATTAGGTAGCGTTTACAGGCCGGGCAAAAAACAAGGGCACCACATGGATTGGAGAAACGTAAAAGCTGCAGGAAGGGTTAGGGTGAAGAGAGTTATAAAATGCTCCTCTAATATCTAAGTCAGTGACGGGGAAATTAACAGAGAAGAGAGAAGAGAGAGAAAAGAAGGAGAATGTGCGTCTTCATTAGGGAGAAAGTGTGAAGGGGAAATTACAAAGTATGCTCACGTAGACGCTGCCGACAACAGGTGTTCCGGGAGGCAGGTGTAAGTGCAGGCAGACAGTCAAGTAATCAGGTACTGTAACTCTTACCAGGAAGGTGTACTGATATATGAAGCTCCCTCCTCCTACCCCTACCTCCCTCCTCTCTCTCTCTCTCTCTCTCTCTCTCTCTCTCTCTCTCTCTCTCTCTCTCTCTCTCCTCTCTTCATTAGGGCACCACGAGTGAAGTCAATCGCACCTTTATTTATGACGTTTTTACTTCGACTTGCGTGAAGATAATGACTCCTCTTAAGGCACGAAAGCTCCTCCAGACAACCACAGCTTTGTCTCCCTCGACTGTTTACTTTATCTCTCTTGTTTTGCTGCTCCTAAGAGGGCATGGAAAAAAAAAGGATTGAGTTTTTTTTAAGGATATTAGAGAAGTGCTTTGTTTAATTCTTAAGTGTATGAGAGAGAGAGAGAGAGAGAGAGAGAGAGAGAGAGAGAGAGAGAGAGAGAGAGAGAGAGAGAGAGAGAGAGAGAGAGTAAACAGGCACGCCAAGTTCCAGTAAGCCCACATCAGCACCTGACAATGAATACTAACTTTTTTTGCAGCATATTCACCAACTGGCAACTCTCTTAATTATGGTTTACGGTACAGCTCGCGGCCAAGGGAACACGGACGTTGAGCATGGGGAGCATAAGGGTCATTTTGAAGCGAAGGCAATGGTCGTGGCTTGTGGCTTGCTTGTGCTGAGTGAAGGGTGAAATATGATTTTTCGCTTTTATTGTTAATGGCTTGCTGCACTTAGCTTGGTGAGGCGACCGTACGCTTATTGGTGATCATGATGCATTTATTTTCTTTATTCCTGGTGTCCGGTTTTTTTTTTCTCCTCTTCCTCTTCCTTTACTTCCTTTTCTTCTGTTTCATCATCTCGCTGCTTCTCTTCGTGTAGCTCTGGCTCATTTCGTCTCTCTCTCTCTCTCTCTCTCTCTCTCTCTCTCTCTCTCTCTCTCTCTCTCTCTCTCTCTCTCTCTCTCTCTCTCTCTCTCTCGCTTTCTCGTTTTCCTCATTGATTTCGTCACGTGCTTGTTTGTATTCCCTTTTCATTTCCGTACATTTGATTTTATTATTTCTAGGTTTTTCTCACTCCTCCTCCTCCTTCTCTATACCTGCTCCTCTTCCACTTCCGCTTTTTTTTCTTGATTCCTATTCCTAGTCTTTTCTCACTCTCTCTCTCCTCTTCCTCTTCCTCTTCTTCCACTTCCTCTTCTATTTCCTCTCTTCCATATCCATCTCTCACTCCACCCATTTACTTCTCCCATTTTCTTTAATCTATTCTTTGATTATGTCTACCTTACCACCTTCTTGCTACCTTTCCCTCTCCTTTCTACTCCCCCCCCCTCCCCCTCCTTCACCTCTCAGTAAATGACACCACGAGCAATTGATTAATTCCAAAGTACTGAGGAAACAGCGATCGTGATTCCCAGGAGATCACGAATGCATTAGTAACCTCCACCTGAAAACGACGCTACACTCACCTGGTTTACGATTATTTCCCAGATAAATTAGGGTGAATTATCCCAGTGTATCCGGAACCCGCGTGTCCTTCCGTGGTTAAGTATTGGCATTATTATTGGTGGCGATGGTATTAGCGTTGCATTGGGCGGGTTACGGTGTGGATGAAGGTGCGCGTCTCTCTCTCTCTCTCTCTCTCTCTCTCTCTCTCTCTCTCTCTCTCTCTCTCTCTCTCTCTCGAACGTAAATGCCATGTGTTTTTTGTAATAGTGTTGTGTTTATCGTGTAATTTCCTCGTTTGTTGTCTGGTTAGAAGTACAATAACACACACACACACACACACACACACACGCACACACACACACACACACACACACACACACACACACACACACACACACACACACACACACTAATGACTCAAGGGAGATTTTTAATGTCTGTCTAATGACGCAACACTTGATGGGTCTCTTTAATGATGCTCTGTCTAATAACACACTCATCACCACCTTTTACTGCCGCTCGTAAACTTGATAAAAATGAAGCCGGTTGAAGAAGGAGCAGCAGGAGGAAGAGCAGGAGGAGGAAGAG
>CM035193.1:3997006-4007301 GCA_020233015.1 Callinectes sapidus
ATAATAGTAATAATAATAATAATGCTGTTACATACTACACCGGATATCGCTGTTGTTCTTTATGACTGCCTGACACAAGAACAAAACGAGCAGAAATAAGCCAAGCTGTTAAGATAAGGTATTAAGATGTTCCTGTGTTGTGCTTTATCTCTCAATTAATGACTTCCTTTACTGTTACAGCTTCGTTTCCTATACGCGGTGGCCTTTCCTTCACCTTTCCCATGAGTGAGTCGCGATCAAGACATGGAATTGTGGTTCCTTTGGGCATTTTAATGTGTTATTTTATTACTCTTACCTTGAATTTCCACCTATTTTTTTTCTCTAGTTAGTTTTATTTTCCATAACTTCTTTGGTAGTGTAACTCTGCTCCTTTTTTCTTCTTCTTCCTTCTCGCTTTCCTGCAGTTTGGAGAATGTAGCTTTTTCATTCATTACTATTCCTTTTGCATTATATCTACTTTTCCTCTATTTAGTTTTTTTTTTTTTCCATAACTTCTTCGAGAGTGTTGCTCTGCTCCTTTCTTCCTTGTTCCTTTTCGCTTCCCTGCACTTTGAACATTGCATCGTGTTACTTCATTACTATACCCTCAACATTCTATCTACTTTTCCTCTATTTAGTACTTTTTTTCCCATAACTTCTTCGGTAGTGTTGCTCTGCTCCTTTCTTCCTTCTTCCTTTTCGCTTCCCTGCACCACCTTACCTCCCTCTCCCTTACACCCATGCACCTGCCGCTCCCTGACCCATGTTTAGCCCCGTCACCGCCCACCCTTGAATCATGTGTCTCCTCCCCTCAGTGCACACTTTATATGTCTCCTAAATATGTAAAAATCTACCCGTAATTATATGTCGTCTTGGTGGCGTCGGAAGATTTAGCGGTGATGAGTGACCGGTGGGAGGAAAAGATGATTAGAAAGTTGTTTTTAAAGGTTTGTCTATCAAGTTGAGTGTATTCGTCGTGAGAGCGGGAAGCAAGCAAAAAAAGAAAAAAAATACACTAAGTGCCTTTCATTCTTGTTGCATTACTCTATTATTGAATACCCCGCGTATAATTTGAGACATCCCAAAAGACTGTGTCGCGAGTGAATGCTACTAAATCACCCGATACGACCCTCGCCTTGCAATTAAGTCGAGATTTTAATGCCCATCCCTTGTGATTTCCAGACGTAAAGCAAATTTTGTCACCAGTAATTTCATGTTTGTCTTCCTTACCCACTCCCCTGCTTCCTTCCTCTCCCCCCGACCGCTGGCCCTCTCCCACCCACCGCGAAATAGACTAGAGTGCTTGGCGGTGTTCAGGAAATACAGTCATTCTTGTCTGCGGGAATAAGTGGTTTAAGTTTATACAGGGAAGGAATGGGAAGGTCTTCATTGCTGCCTTGGAAGACCTCACCTCCCATTTTCTGTGAGATTCAGTCCGTGTCAAGAAACTGGGGCGTTCATCATTGTCATGGTCGTTTTTATCGTGTTCCCGAGAGTGTTATTTAAGTCACGTTTTCCTCGTCCTCACCTGGCTCCATGTACGTGTTTATCACCTGTATTGCATCTTTTTATTTTTGAGTTCGGTAGCAATCTTCCCGTCCAGTCCGTTGTTAGTGTGTATTCTTTCGCTCCTATTATCGTCTTCCTCTTTGTAATCACTTCTCCATCTTTCTCGTGATTATCTTTCCCATTTTCCTAATAATTCTGATGTTTACCCTTCTTTTTTTCCCCTCACTTCTCTCTTTCTCTCCTTTCTTTTTTAGTAATCTACATTTTTCTCTTAATCATTTGCGACAATTTATTTTTTTGCAATTATTCTTATCGTCACTCACAACGACACTCTTACTCATTTCTCCTCTTATTTTGTACTCCTCCACCCAATTCTAACATTTAAACAGCGAATTTAGTCTCTACTTACAGAAAGGTAAATACTGAAAATAACCTGCCTAGAATAATTGCCCTCGTAGGAAATAAAACACAAGCGGGATGGTTCAAATCTGACACATGAGGGAGAGGCAGATAATGTAAAAACAACCTGCATTTCCTGGTGTAGAGAGCGAATATGCAAATGAACGAAGCGGCGGGCTGTGGTGTGGTTTTAATTATACAAGCAGTCAGACTTCCATTAGCTAAACTGGCGAATTATCATCTCCTTCAGATAAGCACCGCCTCCCTCCCATTAGCCTATCAGGAGCTCTCATTAGTGTGACGTCATCGACCAACAGACGCAGCTACATATCACCTGTTTTCCGACGCTGCCACATCTCAAGGGACGCGTTTAAACATCTTCCCTTTTTGCTTTTTTTATTGTTATTCATTCAAACATTGCCTCTTGAATTTCAGCTCATTTCCTCTACGAACTTGCTAACGTGGGGAACAGTGCTAGAGAATGTTGTTGTGTAGGTGTATCGCATTGTTAAGCCGTGAGAGGTATTAATTGTCACGGTGGTGGTGCACGTGGTGGTTGTTGAGGTTAGTGGCAGCGGGGTGTTATGCTGGGATGCTCTGGTGGGGGGGATGGAGTGGTGCGGTGGTGTTATGGGAGGTCTGGTTACTAATTTAACACGTCACCTACTTGGATGGGAAAGTGTTGGGAGGAAAGGATGTGTGGTATGGGTGAGTAGGTGTGAAGTAGTGGGAGTGACGTGGGATGGTGGTCACGGTTGTCTGGGCTGCGAGGGAGTGAGGGAGGTGGGATAGAAGTGTGTGCAGGTGAGGGAATGAAGGATTTACACTGACACACGTAATGGACTGACTCATCTGCCTTGAATCATGAGGTTAATCCGAGCTTACTGGATTGAATTAAGCAGCTATACTGTGTCTCAATAACCACCACAGATAAACAAGCCAACATAATACTCGTGAAATATAATGCGTGGTAGTTTGAGACACACTGGATTAATACGATCACGCCTTGCCACACTAATCCAGGTGAAGTGGGATTTAGATAAAGCCTCGCGTTGATAGAAACATAAGCAATGAAACCCTCCTATCAGTGTGTCACGTGGCGCCATGAGGTCTGTTTAGTGCTTCTATTGAGCCATCCAGATGGTGGCGCGCACATGAGTGGAGGAGGAGGTGCTGGTAGAGGAGGAGCAGCAGGAGCCGGAGGAGGAGGAGGAGAAGGAGGAGAAGGAGGTAGTGGTAAAGGAAATCCCGCGTATAGCTGATTAAGGAAACGCCGACCCCCGCAGCTGCCTGTTATAATGCATGATGCGGCAGTGAGCTCAATGGTCCGTTAAACTAACATAATTAGCTGCGAGAGAGAGAGAATTAGTTTCGAATGAGATGGTAGATAGACGTCCGCTTAGGCAACCATCTCGGTATATTTAGCCTCTTCCGGTTATTCAGTCCGTTTCGATAAGGCAGCGATTTGGCCTGTCACTGAACACGTGGTCCAGATACGAAGCTTGTGGGGGAAGGATGGAGGGAGGAGGCGGCATCCACAAATACCCTCATCCTCTTGAGCTTGAGAGAGGCGGGCTGGTGTACTCCTGGGCAACGTGGCGTTATCTCCGTCTTATCGCTGAGGGGGTGGGAGTCAGGTTGCGGCCGCCATACAGCGTCACTCCGCCTAAAATAGAGGAGAAGGAAGAGGAGCACGCCTCGCACGGCAGACAGGCTGAGCGGGAAGAGTCAGCCGGATGCACCCCAAGCCGGAAATCGCTGTGTCGGTTAATGGTGTAATCAGGACGTCAGGTACAGGTGTCATACCATTACCAGTATTAGGTAGCGTTTACAGGCCGGGCAAAAAACAAGGGCACCACATGGATTGGAGAAACGTAAAAGCTGCAGGAAGGGTTAGGGTGAAGAGCGTTATAAAATGCTCCTCTAATATCTAAGTCAGTGACGGGGAAATTAACAGAGAAGAGAGAGAGAGAGAAAGAAGGAGAATGTGCGTCTTCATTAGGGAGAAAGTGTGAAGGGGAAATTACAAAGTATGCTCACGTAGACACTGCCGACAACAGGTGTTCCGGGAGGCAGGTGTAAGTGCAGGCAGACAGTCAAGTAATCAGGTACTGTAACTCTTACCAGAAAGGTGTACTGATATATGAAGCTCCCTCCTCCTACCCCTACCTCCCTCCTCTCTCTCTCTCTCTCTCTCTCTCTCTCTCTCTCTCTCTCTCTCTCTCTCTCTCTCTCTCTCTCTCTCTCTCTCTCTCTCTCCTTCATTAGGGCACCACGAGTGAAGTCAATCGCACCTTTATTTATGACGTTTTTACTTCGACTTGCGTGAAGATAATGACTCCTCTTAAGGCACGAAAGCTCCTCCAGACAACCACAGCTTTGTCTCCCTCGACTGTTTACTTTATCTCTCTTGTTTTGCTGCTCCTAAGAGGGCATGGAAAAAAAAAGGATTGAGTTTTTTTTAAGGATATTAGAGAAGTGCTTTGTTTAATTCTTAAGTGTATGAGAGAGAGAGAGAGAGAGAGAGAGAGAGAGAGAGAGAGAGAGAGAGAGAGAGAGAGAGAGAGAGAGAGAGAGAGAGTAAACAGGCACGCCAAGTTCCAGTAAGCCCACATCAGCACCTGACAATGAATACTAACTTTTTTTGCAGCATATTCACCAACTGGCAACTCTCTTAATTATGGTTTACGGTACAGCTCGCGGCCAAGGGAACACGGACGTTGAGCATGGGGAGCATAAGGGTCATTTTGAAGCGAAGGCAATGGTCGTGGCTTGTGGCTTGCTTGTGCTGAGTGAAGGGTGAAATATGATTTTTCGCTTTTATTGTTAATGGCTTGCTGCACTTAGCTTGGTGAGGCGACCGTACGCTTATTGGTGATCATGATGCATTTATTTTCTTTATTCCTGGTGTCCGGTTTTTTTTTTCTCCTCTTCCTCTTCCTTTACTTCCTTTTCTTCTGTTTCATCATCTCGCTGCTTCTCTTCGTGTAGCTCTGGCTCATTTCGTCTCTCTCTCTCTCTCTCTCTCTCTCTCTCTCTCTCTCTCTCTCTCTCTCTCTCTCTCTCTCTCTCTCTCTCTCTCTCTCTCTCGCTCTCGTTTTCCTCATTGATTCGTCACGTGCTTGTTTGTATTCCCTTTTCATTTCCGTACATTTTATTTTCTTATTTATAGGCATTTTCTCACTCCTCCTCCTCCTTCTCTATACCTGCTCCTCTTCCACTTCCGCTTTTTTTTCTTGATTCCTATTCCTAGTCTTTTCTCACTCTCTCTCTCCTCTTCCTCTTCCTCTTCTTCCACTTCCTCTTCTATTTCCTCTCTTCCATATCCATCTCTCACTCCACCCATTTACTTCTCCCATTTTCTTCAATCTATTCCTTGATTATGTCTACCTTACCACCTTCTTGCTACCTTTCCCTCTCCTTTCTACTCTCCCCCCCTCCCCCTCCTTCACCTCTCAGTAAATGACACCACGAGCAATTGATTAATTCCAAAGTACTGAGGAAACAGCGATCGTGATTCCCAGGAGATCACGAATGCATTAGTAACCTCCACCTGAAAACGACGCTACACTCACCTGGTTTACGATTATTTCCCAGATAAATTAGGGTGAATTATCCCAGTGTATCCGGAACCCGCGTGTCCTTCCGTGGTTAAGTATTGGCATTATTATTGGTGGCGATGGTATTAGCGTTGCATTGGGCGGGTTACGGTGTGGATGAAGGTGCGCGTCTCTCTCTCTCTCTCTCTCTCTCTCTCTCTCTCTCTCTCTCTCTCTCTCTCTCTCTCTCTCTCTCGAACGTAAATGCCATGTGTTTTTTGTAATAGTGTTGTGTTTATCGTGTAATTTCCTCGTTTGTTGTCTGGTTATAAGTACAATAACACACACACACACACACACACACACACACACACACACACACACACACACACTAATGACTCAAGGGAGATTTTTAATGTCTGTCTAATGACGCAACACTTGATGGGTCTCTTTAATGATGCTCTGTCTAATAACACACTCATCACCACCTTTTACTGCCGCTCGTAAACTTGATAAAAATGAAGCCGGTTGAAGAAGGAGCAGCAGGAGGAAGAGCAGGAGGAGGAAGAGGAGACCAGGCTGTCGAGAGGGAGGAAGGAAGGAAGGGGGAGGGAATAGGGAAGGGAGGAGGGAATACACAGATACTCCTTCCCCACTTACCTCGCCACTTAATACCACTTCACTGCCTCCACATGCCTCCGCTGATAACGGGGAACTTCTTGATTATGAAAATTACTCCCTGGGAATCATACGTCTTGTGTCTGCGAAATCGGATTAACAAAACTTCTTTTTTTTATTTGTTTCCTGTGTTTTTGCTCTGATGTTGATGTACGTGCGGCTTTCAAACAGTAGCTGTGTTTTAGGTCTTAACAAGATTATTTGCTTCAGTGGCCTTGCTTTACGTTTTTACAAGAATGATGGTATTAGAGAAGAATATACTGATCTCTACTGAAGAAAGAATTAGAGAACTGGAGGAATGAGTAGGCGGATGAGTGTGAAGGTCTCATGCAGTACGGTTGGGTAAATTTATTGTGTTTAGAAGTGCTTGGAGTCCTCAGTTCGTTCCTCTCGCGTTAAGTGGCCTCGTCATTTAGACCTAGAACAAGGGCCGCCGTCAGTATATCTCCCGGAGGCTGAAAGGCGGTCGTAAATGATGGCGGCTGTCCACAACCCGTGAATGCTTCGGCGTGGCAGTGTTATGGCTGCCGCTGCCGTGATGAGTGTTGACCGGCCGTGAGCTACTGGCGCGCTCTCCGCCTCCAATTAATGCACCTGACGTGTTGTGAATCTCCCAGGTAAATGGCCGCCCACCTGACTCTCCTGTATATCACATTACTCAACCCGAAGGAGTGGAGGAGGGAGGGAGGTGCAGGAGGGAGTGGAGGCGGCGGGTCCCTATTCTTGTGAGAGTTTTATGTGGACGTGTTTGTGTTTAGGCGAACCATTTGTGTTTGATACGCACTAAATGAAGAGTGATAATATTTTCCACGCGTGAATAGAGCGACATGCACTCCTCCTTTGCCGCGCCTCACACGTACAATACTCGTCTTGGGTGGTTAGGACTCTTGTGTAGGAACCCTCGTAGGACATGAGAGGTGACCGTGACCCCCAGATCCTGCACTGATTACCGCTTGCATGTACTACGGAGTGTCTGATGTGTTGGGACTGTTACTGTGACTCTTCTCGCCAGTCGTTCATTCGTGTTAATATAGAGAAGACGTTTATTTTAGTTACTTATTTCCCACCTCATGTCTCGCCCTGTTGCAGTTTAATAGAGTGACTCCTTTAAACTAGCCCGATCATAGGAAGTAAACTCTCTCTCTCTCTCTCTCTCTCTCTCTCTCTCTCTCTCTCTCTCTCTCTGGGTTCGAGCTCAGTGACCGTGGCCATGACGGAATAAAAAACACGCTATTAACGGGAAATTAATAAGAGTGAAGATTAACGCAGGTGAGAGGCAGGTATTTAGGGCAAGGTAAGACGCTAAACACTATCAGGTACAGTTGGGTACAGCTTTTTTTTCTATAGCTTTTTGTCCCCTTGTCTTCTTACCTACTTTAACATCTGTACCTTCACTGTGGCTGTCTTTCCTCTTCCTATTTATTTTGATCTCTTTTTAACTTCTTATCACATTTTTTCACCCTTTTTTGCTCGTCTACGTGTTCGTTTCTTTTTCCTCCCCTTTTCCTCTCCCCTTCCGCCTCCTTTTCTAATGCCATCCAAACACAATCAATACACACTGACCTCAAAACACACTTGCAGTAAAAAAAAAGATGAACAAGACTTCACAAATAAGATGGATATATATGGTAAATAGAAAAAGATTTATTTTTATTTGAAGGCGTACATGTAGAGATTCTAATAATGCAAACAATTATTCGTGCTTTTATTTCTGTCGTTATATTTTTTACCTTCTCTACTCCAATGTCTGTCTATCTGTTTTTTTTTTTTGTCTCTCTGCATGTCTGTATGTCTTTTTCAAATGTATGAATGTCTGTGTTTTGTCTTACTATCATCCAGTCTGTTTCAGCGAATCTAAAGTTTCGTAATCAATGTAAAAATCTTCAAGTATGGCTGGGTTTGGTGATTTTCTTCGTTATTGTATTGAGGGTGTGTGAGGGAGGGGGAGTATAGGAAGAGGAGGAAGGAGAGAGAGGAAGAGGAGGAGGAGGAGGAGGAGGGTGGGGCGTCACACCTGGAGTCATATTCCGACTTTGGTTAAATCCTATTCCGGCAAAGTTATTTTTCCTCCGGTTGAAATAATATAGTAAGATTTCGGGTATTTGTGTTAATATATTACCAGTAATACTCATGCATGTGGCTCGATAGATAAAAATTATAGGGATACGTGTGGCGGAGTGTATTAGGGCACCTCTTACAACCCGGCGCTGGGTGGAGTTAACTTTGGGTGACGATCTCAAACCCCAGAACTCCTCCAGCTCCAATACATCTCTTACTTTAATCCTCTATTCTCCCCCACAACCCCACAGCTGTAACCCTTTGTCCTACTTAACACTTCTACACCCCGAAACTCATCAACCTCAACTGCATCTTTCACTTTACTCTCCTTGCTTCCCCAGAACACCCCAGCTGCAACCCCTTCAATCACTTCACACTTATACACCCCAGAACCTCCCCAGACGTACATAATCTCTCACTACTCTCCCCAGATTCACTTATCCTACCCTGTATGTGTACCTTCCATGTAACTTAAGCCCCCTCCCATGCACCCTGCCATGCACCCTGCCATGCACCCTGCCATGCACCCTGCCATTCACCCTCCCTGGCAAACTCCCCTCCCCTCTGCTCTACACTATGCAATTCGCCGCAACAAACAAAACAGATCTAACGGGTGAAATCAGATCCGACCCTCTCATTGCAAAGACGTAAATTTTAGACAAACATGTTCACCTGCGGGAGAGAACAAGAGCACCCGATTGCCTTTAGAGGGAAGGGCGTGGCCTCATCAGCTCCCCTTAATGACCTGGAGCTAATGACGGGGAGTAATTAATGGCGATATAATTGATGTTGAGGAGTTATAAGAGCAGAGCAGGATGAGGAACTGGAGGAGGAAAAGGTGGAGGAGGAAGAGAAGGAGCTTGTAGTCTCATTAGCCGTGCATGTGGCATCCTCTTGGTCTCGCCACTTTAATTAGGTTTTTTTTTAACTCACCTGAGGCCGCCTCCGTCTTACCTGTGAGTGTGTGTGTGTGTGTGTGTGTGTGTGTGTGTGTGTGTGTGTGTGTGTGTGTGTGTGTGTGTGTGTGTGTGTGTGTGTGTGTGTGTGTGTGTGTGTGTGGTGTGTGTGTGTGTGTGTGTGTGTGTGTGCCGCTGTGTGTGTGATGTGTTGTGTGTGTGTGTGTGGGTGTGATGGTGTGTGGGTGTGTGTGTGTTCTGTCTCTCATCTCTCTATCTCTCTCTCTCTCTCTCTCTCTCTCTCTCTCTCTCTCTCTCTCTCTCTCTCTCTCTCTCTCTCTCTCTCTCTCTCTCTCTCTCTCTGGTCTATTTTTCTTTTATGGTCTTGCTCTTGTCTTGATGATGCAATAATTTGACACTCCTGAATTGGAGCACTTTATCACCTTTTTGTTTTGTTTATCAATTGTACCTACCGTGTTTGTTTGTTTGTTTATTGCTTGCAACTAAATATTTCGCTTCATAAATTTGACAGTACAATTTCATATTCTAGCTCTCTTTTCCTCCTCTCCTTAGATCTTTTTTTTTTTTTTTTTATTGTCCACATGTTCTCAGTACTCTGCAAAATATTGTTAGTTTCCTGGACAAGACAACAAAACACAAGACAAGAAGCGTAACTGTTTTGGCGTAATAAAAAACACCTTAGTTGTTATTCTAAATGTACATCCCATGGTGGTCATTTTGTGTCGTGTCCAAAAAAGTCCTGAAAATCTTGTCGTAACTGTTAGAATGAATGAGATACTGACATGTTTTGCTTTGTTACTGCCTTTTTGTTATCGCATTGCAACATGCCACTTGTTTGTACTATGCTACTTTTAGTTTTTCTTTTGTTTTCAAGTAGTTTTTTTTTTTTACTTGTGTCTCCTCCTTCCGGTTATGTTTTTAGTTATGTAGAAAGTATCATGATTTACTCACACACACACACACACACACACACACACACACACACACACACACACACACACACACACACACACACACACACACACACACACACACACACGAAAAATAGTGAAAAAAAAAAGAAAAATGCTGCCATGCAAAGAAATCAATGTCCAAAATAATACTGAAGGATCCCGCTAATTGTTGACACACACACACACACACACACACACACACACACACACACACACACACACACCGTGGCCAGTGATGGCGCGGCGCTTCTAGCATCATGAGC
>CM035193.1:4029190-4049226 GCA_020233015.1 Callinectes sapidus
CTCTCTCTCTCTCTCACACACACACACACACACACACACACACACACACACACACACGCACACACGCACACGCACACGCATACGCACACGCACACGCACACACTCACACACACACACACACACACGTTCCATTAGAGCTAAGCCACATTTTCACTATACATCTGATTCCTTTTGTCAGATCATTGGTGTAGAAAACTACATGAATTACTGAGAGAAATCGAAGAGAAGGAAAAGTATGGCGATTAAGAAAATAGAATAAAATAAAAGATGGATAATGATTGATGAAGAGTAATGGAGTATTTCTCTGTCGATTAGTGTGTGGAAAACAATGGTTGTGGTGGTGGTGGTGCTGGTCATGATAAAGTAGTAGTAGTAGTAGTAGTAGTAGTAGTAGTAGTAAAAATAACAATAATAATACATAATAATAATAATAACAATAACAATGATATATATTATTGTTCTGCTCGCGCAAATGCACGCCCTCGCACGCGCACAGGGCTCAGCGCACAGGGGCACACACACACACACACACACACACACACACACACACACACACACACACACAGGCGGGCAAGCAGGAGGGCAAGCAGGAGGGCAATTTAATTAAAGCACTAACACCACACACGCAAGGCGGTGACTTGTACCTTGCTTGTCCTTATACGGCGCTACATGGCGGGCGTGCGGGTGCTGTGGGCGGGCCGGACGCACCATCACCCCCTTCTCCCTTCACCAGATCCCCCACTTCCACAAGCGCCCCAATCCCCACTCTCCCCCGCCAATACACACACGCATGCAGTACACAGTGTTTCGTGAGCTACAATTCTTTTCCAATCACCTTTCCCTTTCTTCTATTCTCTTTTCACATATATTTTTTTTGTTTGTATTTCTAAAGCTTTATTTATTCTATTCCTTGAAGATATAATTTAAATACTATACGCTCCCAGTTCACGCACTTTCAATGTAGACTAAAAAGAATCTGTCGTGTGAAAAGGCATTAGTTTTCTCGGCAAGTAACATTTTAGTTTAATGCCCAAATACTCGGCATTGTGTTACATGGAACAACGGAAGAAAAAGAAAAAAAAAGAAAAAAAAAAAAAGAGAAACATGAAATTTTTAATCATGTAATTGCTAGAATGACTTGACCAGTGGCATTTTGCGGGCTACATAAATCACATTAAATCATTATATTGTAGTGAATAATTAGCATATGCTGGGGCAATTTGGAACAAGTGAAATTAAGGTCACACACACACACACACACACACACACACACACACACACACACACACACACACACACACACACACACACACACACACCAATGAGCACAAATACTCACCAAACATCCATCCCACTTCATTAGGAGCGAGCAAGAAAGAGAGAGAGGAAGAAAAAAAAAACGAAAAAGAAGGCAAACACAAACAAAGCTAAGTAATGAAACACAGGAAGCTGGAGACGAGAGACGGACTCGAGCGGCTCATCATCTCCTCATTACCTCACGCTCTCGAAGCCTCTCCTTGGGCGTCACTCATCCTTCCCCCCAGCAGTCACACAGAGATGAGTGGGAGGGGGGAGGGAGTAGAGAGAAAGAGAGAGGGCGAGAGAGGAAGAGGTAGGGCACGGGAGGGGGGGAGGGAGTAGGAGAGGTGGCAGGGATAGAGAAGAGAATGGTAGGAACCGAGAGGCAATAGTGGAGGTCGGAGTGTTTTACTCATTATCGGAGAAAGGATGCAAGTGATTCGGATTAATCATCGTACGGCCACGGGATCCTCACCCTACCACCGCCCACACACAAGGCCCAAATCCCCTTCCCCTGAGCCCCACCAGCGCCAAGCCAAGATGCCAAGGTACAATGACCCTTCCATCAAGGTATCCCAGGGCTGGCTGTCCCGTGGCGTCTGTGGCAACGTTGTTTTTATTAACGGTGGGAATGGTTTTGCAGTAAATGGAGCCAAACGCCTGAATCGGTGAGTTCCCAAGGCCTAATAGCGCCATGGTTAGAGCGAGATTTATCGTTTATCAGAGCAAGAGTAACTGTGGAGCTTTGACGGGGAGGCAGGGGAGGGGGACGGGGAGCGAAAAAGGGAGAAGGGAGGGAGATCAGTTACTTTTTTTAGGGTATTACGATCTTTGGAATTGGGAGAAGGGAAGGAGACGAGCAAGGGATGAGAAGAATAGGATACAATTGAGGATAGTGTTTAAATGGGGACAAGGACTGTACGAGAGGAAGCTGAGTTGGTACATGAAAAATTGGCAAATAAAAAAAAAAGGTAAAAACAGAAACAATGCATAGATGGTGAGGAGATTGGAAGGTAAAAGGGAGAGAGAGAGAAAGAAAGGAAGGATAAACGGCAATACAAGAGGTGGAGGTGGAAGAAGTAAGAAAGGAAGGAAGAAACGAAAAAAAAAAGGAGGTAAAAGTGGCACATTAAGTAAAATTCATGGATGGAAGACGCTGGCAAGGAATAAATGCAGGAAATGAAGGAAAAGATTAGACGAATTGAGATAAGGAAGGACAGGTAAATGGAAGGAAGGAACGATAAATGAACAGAAATGTGAAAAAGACTAAATAACGTAGGAGCTAAAAATAAGAAAAAATATGGACAATCAAATTAAAAAGTGAAAATAAAAAGGTTAAATAAATAATGTCGTTAAAGAGAGAGAGAGAGAGAGAGAGAGAGAGAGAGAGAGAGAGAGAGAGAGAGAGAGAGAGAGAGAGAGAGAGAGAGAGAGAGAGAGAGAGAGAATGAGGTAGGACGAGGGTGTTGCTTAATGATACATAAGGACATGTAACTTGTATCCTGGGAAGTGTACGTCCGTGAACAGCTGCCCAGTCATCCCTCACACCACTCCTCTCCCTCTCTCCTCCCCCTCCCTATTTTATCTCCCTCTCCTCCTCTCACTCCGTTCACTCTGTCACCCTTCTCTCGTAGGCTCCTCAATCACATATTTACACTTTACTTGATTCTTTGTCTAATCTCTCTCTCTCTCTCTCTCTCTCTCTCTCTCTCTCTCTCTCTCTCTCTCTCTCTCTCTCTCTCTCTCTCTCTCTCTCTCTCTCTCTCTGTCCCATTAGATGTCACCTTCCTCTAAACTCCCCTTGTACATTTATCCCTATTGCGTTTAGGCTTAGATTTCTTCCTCCTCTTCCTCCTACTTTTTCTCTTCTACCTCCTCCTCCTCCTCCTCCTCCTCCTCCTCCTCCTCCTCCTCCTCCTCCTCCTTATCTTCCTCTTCCTCTTCCTCCTCCTCATCCTCCTCCTCCTCTTCTTCTTCCTTTTTTTCCCCACTTTCTTTTTCATTTCCACTTCATTGTATGAAAATTGCACTCAAGGTTGTATAACAATAACAACAACAACAACAACAATAATGATAATAATAATTCATAAGATTTCTGTGGCTTTAGTTTTTTTTTTTTTTCATTTATGTTCCTCCTTCAATGAGTTTTATTTCTTATTTTCTAAGATTGATTGATTTATTCATACTATTTTCAGTTGCTTATTTTCATCTACATTTTTTTTATTTAGCCATTCAATTTACTTATACATTCATCTATTCATGTATTTATTTACTTTTTTATTTCACTTTTCTATATAATTATCATTATTTTCATTGTTTGGTGGATAAATGTGTGAGTGTGCCTGATTAAAATATTTCCAATTCGCCACACACACACACACACACACACACACACACACACACTTGGCAGACATACTCGTACATACTTCACATAGTGTTTTCTTAGGTGACAAGATCGTTATTAATCAGTGTTACGAGTAATTACGATACAAGGCAGTCAGTTTGTTGAAAGCATGAACCTGCAGATCTTCATAGCGAGTACTTCAGGGGCGTTATTGATGGAGGTAAAGGGGTCAATATACATGAGAGGTTATGTATGCTTACGTAAGAAAATAAAGTAACTCAATTGGCTAGAAATATGAACGCTGGAAAGGTAAGTGAATGCAAACACGGAACTGAGATGCACTTTGCCATTCCTTATTGAACTCTTGGCAAAAATAAGCTTCTCGTAAAGGCACAGAAAACTATTTATGACCTTTTAAAGAGAACAAATGCACCTTTTTCATAATATTTCACTTTGGAAGATTAATTTGGTGGTGGTGGTGGTGGTTGTGGTGGTGGTGGTGGTGGTGGTGGTGGTGGTGGTGGTGGTGGTGATGTTCAGGAGTGTTGGGCTGAATGACGATGTGTGCTAAGTGACTGAAATATTGTATAGATTTCCCTCACTACTGATTAATTGATTGACTGTTATTATTCTTGCTGTTTTTTTTATTATTATTATTTTTACTATTACTGTTGCTACTACTACTACTACTACTACTACTACTACTACTACTACTACTACTACTACTACCACCACGACCACCACTGCCAATATTATTGCTATTCTTTTGCTTCTTTTATTTTCCGCTTATGCTTATATTTTATCATCAATACGATTATTCATTTATACTACTATTATCATGTATTATTATTAATATTATTATTATTATTATTATTATTATTATTATTATTATTATTATTATTATTATTATTATTATTGGTCGTGGTAGTGGTGGTGGTGGTGGTCACACACTCCTCAAGTAAACATGCACGTACGTTTCAGTGATGTAAGTGAATGTTACTTCATCGGCATATCGATCAACTTACGTACCACAAATTTTACATTCGATAAATAATGAAGAAGTAGCCGATGGAAGCCACGCCATTACCGATAACACACCGACCCTGCCGATAGCAGGTCTAATAATCGGGAGCCACAGCAGCTGTATCCCCCGAAATATAATAAAAATATACAAATAAATTATGACAGAATATTTATTAAACTTAAAATAAAAGAACTATTCCATCTGTACTAATTTTTCGCTTTCGTTACTAAAAGTCTGCTAACAAATACTATAAAAAAAGAAAAATGCAAATGCCACACGATCATATTGAAGGGAGCTAAAGGGGGAATTTCTATAACATTACATATGCAGTCAATACAAATGGTGGCCGCGTCCGAACACCGCTCCCATGTTACGGTAGTCACAGGGAAATTAATAGAAATTCACTGGCAATTCTGTATTAGAGGGTGAACGACTCCCTGTCTTTTCGTGCGTTCAGAAGGTTCAAATAGTTTATTATGATTATTAGTAGATTTTCTTCTTTGTATACACAAGTGTACTGAGTCTTGATTAATTTGCTTTAATATTTTTAGTGATGGATTTAATTTTATTACTACTACTGGTGCTGCTGCTCTTCCTGCTGCTGCTGCTACTACTACTACTACTACTACTACTACTACTACTACTACTACTACTACTACTACTACTACTACTACTACTACTGCCACCACTACCAATACCACCACCACTTCAATTGCCACTCCTTTACCATCACCAAACACAATATCACATCAACACAAAGATACAAGGCCGTTTCCTCTTCCTCTAACTCTGCTTCCTTCAACCAAACTCTATTCCACCCTTCCTCTCCCCTCTCCACCTCAACACTCCACCCTATCCCTCTCCCTCTCCCTCTCTCTCTCTCTCTCTCTCTCTCTCTCTCTCTCTCTCTCTCTCTCTCTCCTCCCCCAAGCGTTGCTGACGGGCCCGGGAGAAGCATTTTAGTCTGGTTAATTTCCATTGTAAATCGGATCCAATTCTTTATTTCTCCTCCCCGAATGCCCTTTGTCGCAAGCCTTTTCCGCCGAACCCTTTGTTCCCCTTTTATATATTTCGTCTTTTATTTTTTTCTTTATTTCAAACATATACAATTATTTTTTTCATGTCCGCAGTTGGATGTTATTAATCATTATTTATGGGAAGGGGTGACGCAAGCTAGGGAATATATATATAAGGGGGAGAGGAAGGGACGATATGGGAGGAAGGGGCGGAAAGGGTGATCGGGTAAAGGGAAGGAGCCTCAATGTACATGATATAATAAAAAATAAATGCATCTGCTCCCTCTCCCCCCCTCCTCCTCCTGTAAACTAAAGATACATCACCCAGCCACGCCATACATGATTCAGCTTTGAGAAAATTAAACACGACCTAATACAGCTTGATTCCAATACTACTTTCTTTCATTTTTCATAATCCAATTTCTATTCTAGTGTGGATCGTTCTCTCGTGTCCTGTTTACTTGTAGTGGTAGGTAGATTAGAAGGTATCCAGATTTTACACCAACAAATATCTTACTATCTATCTATGTTCCTTTGGTATTCATTTATGCTTCACTTCCTCCTCTTCCTCCTTCTCCTCGTCTCTCTCCTCCTCCTCCTCCTTCTCTTCCTCTTCCTGCTATATTCTTTTTCTTTCATTCTTTTGTTCAACCTTTTCACTATTTATATCCTATATTTTTGTGTGCATCTATAAGTCTGCTGTGATGAGGGAGGGAGTGTTGAGGTGACGAGGGTTCTGCAAAGGTTCCGCAAGCAACAACACATGCAAGAGCTAAGAGAAACGTTAACAAGGATTCTCTCTCTCTCTCTCTCTCTCTCTCTCTCTCTCTCTCTCTCTCTCTCTCTCTCTCTCTCTCTCTCTCTCTCTCTCTCTCTCTCTCTCTCTTACCTATTAGTGCCATGACTGAGGGCAGAAAAGCGCAGGTTATCACTGAGAGTAATCATAAGTGAATAAGAAAGCGACGCAGCTAAAATGAAGAAAGACGATGAATCAAATGTATACCTGGCCTGCTTTCATCTCAGGCTGCGTGCAGTTATACATACGTAATGGTGAATAATATAAAGGCACGAACGCGCATAATGTAAAACTCTACTTAACGCATATATTTTACGACAGTCTCCTCCTGATTTAACCTCACAATCCTTACGTGGCTGGAGAAATTCTCTATTCCACAATGTCTCTCTGGCTCCACGACACCCAGGCACACAAATAGAAACACAGGCAGAGACATTACAGTAGACCGGGGTCGAGGATAACAAATTTAGCGTCGTGGAAGCACCATGATAACACGCGTCGCCAGAAACACCAAAAACACAGGCCATTAAAGCCTCTAAGTAGTGACCAGACACATGGCTTTCTTTCAGGCCGGAGCACCTGGTCAATTATTCACCCGTGCAGTCAGTCCGTCGTGTTCCAAGAAATTCAAGGAGGAAATGGGAGGCAAGGCAGCATTCCGGGCTACAAAACAAAACGCATTTCCCATTCCAGGTGCTATTGGATTCCTAAACGTGATTCCTCTTGCTGCAATGAGCACCTGGACTTGCACTATGTAGGAGGTTACCCAGGTGAGGCTCAGGTAAGGGGAGGGAGGGAATGGGAGCCGGAGAAGGTAAAGGTGGTGGAGTAAGGAGGTGAGAATGAGAAGTTTGGGAAAGGTGCTTAGGTGAGAGAGAGGGAAGGGTGTTCATTAAAGATGTTTGTTGTTGTTGTTGATGTTTTGTTGTTGTTGTATGTTGTTAATGAGGCAATATACTATCCTAGGTTGTGTTTATTGTACAGGTTGAAGTGACTTTCGCTGTTCGCGCGGTGGAGTCTTGCCTATGATTCCAGGTAAAGGTGAAGAGATTGCGGGTTTTGCCTTAAAAGTTTCTTAATTATGTTGAGCAGTGTTCGCAGTAAAGCAGCGTCGCCGGGCCGCACTAACCACCACTTTCTGCATTGCGTTCGTCGTTATTGCTCTTAACACATGTTGGCTGCGTGTATTTTTTTCTTTTCTTTTTTCTTCTCCCGGAACTTCCATGGAATAAAACCCACACGCAACAAGTCTATGCACGTTTATAATTTTTTTCTGACTCAACGAACCATTGCTTTATTTATTTATTCTTTTCGTTAAATCTATGAAGTTTTCAATTTTTTAAAGATATGTTAAGTTTCATGGTTTTGGGTCAAGCGTGTATAATCAACTATTTCTTTTCATATACTCTTGAAAACAACCCACGTGATTTGTTTAATGAGATATACAGGGCTGTGCTTTCATTTTGACAGGCATACACACTTCATTCTTTTCTCGCAAGATTTGATTACAGACAGGATTTTATTTAACCTTTTCAAACATTTCCATCTCGCACACACCACCTCTTTCTTGTATCCGGTGACTGCATGCCTGGAGAGGAACAGTAGGCGAGTAATGAAGTCACTGAGAGAAGGCAAATGACGCAGGTGTGATGTCCTCCCCCTCTTTCCCTCTTTAACCATCATGGGAACATTTACGGCTACGGGGAGGCAAGGAGGGCGGAGAGGCAGGGAGGGCAGGGAGGAGAGGGAGGGAGGCAGGGATGGAAGGGGGAGAGGGACGGAGGGAAGGAATGAGGTATGGAGTGAAAGAAAAGGGCCGGTGGCAGCGGTGTGGGTTTCCGAGGCGTCATTGTGCTCCGTCCTGTTTCTGCGACTGTCCACACGAATGTTTCTACGACTCTTAGACAATGTCAGTTCGTTACGTGGCCGACTCTGTTATAGCGAACTTGAGGAGCGGAAGCACACGTAACTTTGAGAGAACAGAATAATGTTCAGTGTTCACGAATCCATGAAGTGAATGAAGATATAAATCGTAACAGAGAATACACATCCATTAACGCCATCAACACCGAGACTTACGGAAAGAAGGGAGCGGAAATAGTGAGGAAAGAGGAAAGTAAAACACGGGGGAAGGGTAACTGAACATAACTAGACATTCCATCAATCCGGGAATCAGACAAAAGGGCCTGACAAGTATCGTCTTTCCACGCCATTCCTGAGGGTCAGTTTCTACGAATGTTTCTGCGGGTGTCGAGTCCAGCAGGTGTCGGGAGCACCGGCCGCATTGTATCTTGCCGGGGCCTCGCTCGGATTACAGGTGAGCATACCGACTTTGAGCTGACTGTTATTGTCTCCATTGCTAACTGTGAAGGCGAGTGAGAGAAAGAAACGCAAAAATTCATACAGACACAGAAATGGAGAAATGGAAAGGTGGGAGTGGGGAGTGAGAGAGGAATGTCTACTTTCAGCTCAACTCATATTGTCTCCATTGCTAACTGGGTGTGAATGAGAGAAAGAAAAGCAGAAATTCATACGAGTACAGAGAGAGAGAGAAAGGTAGGTGTTAGGTGTTGACGAATGGAATGTATCACACCTACACTGCACACCTGGACGACAGATATGCAACTTTAAATACACAACACAACGGCTGATAAATAGTTAAGGAATAGCTGGGGCGTGGCGTGTCCTTTGCCAGCCGTACATGACACTGGACACTGAAGGCAAACCATATGGGAGTGAGTTATAACGTACGTGAGGCGCGATCGATTTCAGTTTGATCATTAAAACTCCCTTGACATAGTACTCAGATCTCCCTTCACCCATATCGTTACGAATGTCATTAATTCTACCTGCTCTCACCTGCCCCCTCCCTCCTCCCGACCCCCCTCTCCCTTCTTCCTGTGATTTCCCGCAAGCCAATCATTGCGTGTCCGCGTATTTGTATTACCACAAGCCCAGCGTGAAGAAGGGGAGAATAAACTGATATAATATTTACTTAAGACGAAAAGTAATTGGGATCCCGTGCCTCATGGTTTTCCCGGTGCGGAGATAGATTGCTTTTCCGAACTTAGTTTACGTAAAGTTTCGTGCTGCTCCGCATGATTAGCTCAAATTAGTTGCATTGTTCGGCGAAACCTCCGACACTTCCTCCCACGTTACGTACGCAAGACAAATTAAATCCAAATTAAATGACAGGCGTAAGGAATAAAACACAATGCTTAATTCATCCGTGACCCTGAGCCTTCCTGGAATTTCGATTATTTTTTCTTAATAAATCCAGGCGTTAGAAGCGTCACATTAGCAGTCCCCCTGCGCCTCATTTCCATTTTATTCACTGGCGGAGGGACAGCAGCAGCAGGGAGGAGGGGAGAGGGGAGGGAGAGGCGGGGCAGCAGGAGGGTGACGGCGATAATGAGAACACAACACGCATGCAAATATAACGACAGAAAATCATAAGAATGAGTGATGATAATAGCGTAACATGTAATTAAACACGAATGAAGGAAATATACATAAGGAATCCTAACAGAAAAAAAAGAAGAATAAATGTGCAGAATTGTTAACACTGTGGAAGGAAAGTCATTGCAGTAATCCGTCATGAGTTAATGAAAATAATAAACATTGACTGACTTGAAATTATAAAGCTTTGAGTTGTAATTTAGATCTATTTAAAGTTTT
Organism: Callinectes sapidus; assembly: GCA_020233015.1. Taxonomy (NCBI): domain Eukaryota; kingdom Metazoa; phylum Arthropoda; class Malacostraca; order Decapoda; family Portunidae; genus Callinectes; species Callinectes sapidus. The sequence goes on from CM035193.1 coordinate 4,039,348, forward strand.
GCTTCTTAATGACACTGAGAGAGAGAGAGAGAGAGAGAGAGAGAGAGAGAGAGAGAGAGAGAGAGAGAGAGAGAGAGAGAGAGAGAGAGAGGTGGGAGGGTGGTAAAAAATATGACCTAAATCCTATAGTGATCAATGTCCAATACTCAATACCTGATACCTGTGGCTAATCTCCTCTTTAGGGCCGCCAGGGAGGATCATCTACCTGGGGCCATTAATCTAATTATCATTAATCACCAGGTAAGGATTAAAAAGGCATTTGCTACAGTGCTTTCATGATACAATGCAGTTATCGTCCTGACTGATGTGTGTGTGTGTGTGTGTGTGTGTGTGTGTGTGTGTGTGTGTGTGTGTGTGTGTGTGTTGTGTTTTAAATCATACAAGTAAATCTTTTCTTCAATATTTGCCTTAAGTGATATTTTCTGTACGTATCTTCCTATTGGAAACCGAACACACAAAACACACACACTCTCTCTCTCTCTCTCTCTCTCTCTCTCTCTCTCTCTCTCTCTCTCTCTCTCTCTCTCTCTCTCTCTCTCTCTCTCTCGCGGCCAGCCAACCAGCATCCCTCTTCCTTATTCCTTCCCGCCCTCCATCTCCTTCCCCGTCACTGCTAACTTCATTTCGAGAATTATAAACTCATTTCCTCCCAAAAATTAGCTGAGTCTTATCACATCCTCTCAAGATTCCTAATGAAACGTCAATTACGACCCAAGATGGAGATTTGAACCGCGTCTCTCGGCAAGAAAACGAGACGGAGAGAAGAAAAAAACTAGGCAGATTAAGAGAAAACAACAACAAAAAGGAGAACAACAACACGGATACCCTTTCCACTCAGACTCTCTTAGAAGGAAATTAAGGACATGGGAGGAAAATACCAGAGGAGGAAAAGATGGAGGGTAGTTAGTTGTCAAGGTTATGGTCGTGTGGGATAAGAAAAAAAGAGATAAAATGTCAACTTAAATATATTTTTTTCTCTTCATTTTTTACACGATAGGAAAATTAAAAGATTAATTGCTGAAATGAAAATTAAAACAATACATAGAAAAAATATGGCAATAACTGAAGTAAGTGATTAATAGTCTTGATCTTTTAGAAATACTAACATCAAGGGTTTTTTCACAGTCTCTCTCTCTCTCTCTCTCTCTCTCTCTCTCTCTCTCTCTCTCTCTCTCTCTCTCTCTCTCTCTCTCTCTCTCTCTCTGCAATTGACAAAAGTCCAAAAGAGAGTGTGGGCGAAAGGCAGTAAAAGAAGGAAAAGAGGAGGAGGAGGTGGAGGAGGAGGAGGAGGAAGAAAGAAGGAAGGGAGGAAGAGAAGGTATATGCATGGTTTTAATACGTAACAACTTTATCTTGTTACGTGCAGGCACCGCGCTTCACCTGTTCCACCTGGACAAAGAAATACAGCGAGTGAATAATTAAGAAAAAGTGCACTTGTCAGGCGAACACAGACACACATACATACATACACACATTCTGGATACATATATACATACATACATACACATATACTGACAGGCATAGTCCTCCTCCTCCTCCTCCTCCTCTTTGTATTGTTCCTCCTCCTCTTCCTCTTCCTACTCAAATATTCTTCGCTGCTCTGACAAATGACAGATATGAATTCTAGATTGGTAGCGTTATACATACGAACACAGATTTAGCTCCTCCTCCTCCTCCTCCTCCTCCTCATCCTCCTCCTGCTCCTCCTTCTCCATATTTCCCCCATTGTCTCCTTCCTCTCCCCTTCGTTTTCCTCATCCCTTGCCTCTTATTCTCGCTTATGTACTATTTAATCCCATCCTTTCTAATTAATCCCTCTTCTCTTCAACCTCTAATCCTCCCTTCATCATTCCTCTCCTCCTTTATCTCTCTCTATCTCTCTCCCTCCTTATCTCCTCGTTTAACTCTTACATTCCCCTCTGCCTCTCCCTTTCATTAAGGTTCCCCTCTGTTTCCTCTCCACGTTACCCTCTCATCACTGCTATTACTCTTTCTTTTTCCCTTTTTCTTTCTCATTAAATCACGTATTATATATTTCTATTTTCTTAAGAGGTTTGGTATATTCTCTCTCTCTCTCTCTCTCTCTCTCTCTCTCTCTCTCTCTCTCTCTCTCTCTCTCTCTCTCTCTCTCTCTCTCTCTCTCTCTCTCTCTCGTCGTCCTATGAATAAAAAGTGCGATTGATATTTTCTGTCTTGAGTTTCGAGTCCGCGCGTGTTTTTGTTGCAGGCCTTCGGTAAATATTTGATGGTTCGGATGCGAGGCGAGGGCTGGGCGGCTTCGGTTGTACTAATGGAACCCTGTCGGCCGGTGGGAGGGTGAGCGACGAGTTCGGATAATGGAATCAACTGGAGGCCGGATTACATTTCGAAGCCATTAAACACACGGTGACATCACACTACACTATATACATTCAGTCCTGTCCACCTCCTCCTCCACCTCCTCCTACTTCTCAACGTTCTCCTATTTTTCTTCTATGTTCTTTGCTTCACTTCATCTATGTCGTTTTTGGTCGTTCTCCTCGTCTTTCTTTACTTCATTATCTTTTTTTTTCGTTCACTGTCTTTATTATTCATCTCCTTTCTATTTTTTTAGACTACTTTTTTATTTCTTCTTTTTTTCTTCTCTCTTCTCTATTTCATCTTACTTTTTTTCTTCTTTCATCAATATTTTCGTTCCATGTTTGCACTTTTTTCTCTTCCTTTTCTCACAATCTATCTTTATTATGCTCTACACATACACACACACGCACATACACCCCCTCCATCCCCCCCCCTCCCACACACACACACACACACACACGGGTCGGTCTCTAATACACATCTATTCATTAAATTTTGAATAATAAATAGGCGGGAGTTTATATTAAGATTAATTTAAAGCGAAACGAGACTGAGATTGCAGGGTGGGGGTTATCACGGCGCTCCTTTTTAGTCCTCATCACATCCTACAGCTGTCTTTAGGGGCTCCTCTCACCCTACAGGATGCTCTTCCCTTGTATAACCCGAGAACCATCTGTAGAGGTCAGCTGTGTGAAAACATCGTAGAAAATTTAGTTAAGAAGTTATTTGTATATTTCCCAGATTACCTGTTACCTTTACACATCGTCCCTATGTTACCTGTATAAGTTGCTCTACATATTACCTATGGAAGTTAACTGTATGTCATCTACATTAGACACCTGTGCATCTAAATGTTATCCGTTATATAATTCACCTATAAAATCTACACACATGATATTCACCTGTGTTAGTCACCTGTAGAAATCACTATTATGAGTCATCTAGATAAGTCACCTGTATAATCTCAGCTGTAGGAGACACACATCCCTTACACTCCAGGCTTTAGGGGAGTTAGCTTTTTAATAATCCAAAGTAACTCTTGTTTTTATCGCGTTTTTATCAGTTTTACGTTTAATCTCACCCCTCACCTTTAATGTCACCTTTCCTACGTTCTTTTATTTATATTCTTTTAGTCTGCGTGGCTCTCTACTTCCCTAGCACGTATGTGTTGGCATTTCTTGGCATGGGTGTAGGTGTTTCGTAAGATTATGTGCACGTGGTTACAATCTAAACAGGTGATTATGAGTGTTAATAAGAGAGGAGGATTACCGGGGTGTGTTTTGCTAAGAACATAGTAACATAATGAACTGAAAATATAACAAGTCCAAACGTGGCATGGAATTAAGAGCACCAGGAATTACGATAAGCCAGTAAGCGCACACGTGGCAGTCCATGATAATGATACCTTAGTGTATGTTAGAGTGAAGACAATCTACATGAGAAGTAGGCATATTCAACACGTAAAACAGAATGGTGTGATAAGTAACATAAATGCATAGAAAAAAATACTAGAAGAGCAATTTAGGAATAGGGAAAATACAGGTGAGTAACAAAATTAAAGGTAATAAAAAGATTTATAAGGAGGAATACATCAAGACATAATGATACAGGAGATCAAAAGATACCGGTGAATATTTCAGTCTACAAAAAAGAAATACAAAGAAAATAAAGGAAAGCTGTATATCCTTCCAAGACTGCTCAACAACATTATTCTTATTGTACACTAACCAAGAGAACACTAAGAACAATATTTTGGAAAGCAAAGATGATACTAAGAATGAAAAAAGAGAACACATTAACCCCTTCATTAATGAGAAATTTTCATATATATTCAGCTTATCATTTTTCGACTTTATACAGCTTCAGAAATTTATGTGGGGATTGAAATAGTATAGACTCTGGCCATTAATCTTTTGACCTCCATAGACCCTTCCTAATGTCAATAAAATCGCCTAATCACATCCAAAACTCGTGATAAAAATGCGTCCCAGTACTGAATGTGCCTTTAAATAACTGCTGGTTAACCTGTACATCTGATCTTTTCGAAGCCAGGAATTTCAGATATTGATATTCGTGCCAGCAACTCCCTCGTTTGGTTGTTTTTCGTACTATTCTGTTGCTCAAATCCAACACACACACACACACTCACACTCACTCTCTCTCTCTCTCTCTCTCTCTCTCTCTCTCTCTCTCTCTCTCTCTCTCTCTCTCTCTCTCTCTCTCTCTCTCTCTCTTATATCTGTCACCTTATTTATTCATCTATTTCTTCGTCTATTCTTTTATTCACTTAATGTTCACGTTGTACCTTTCTCCTGTCTAATTTGTTTCATTCATGTTTAATAAAAATGTCGATCTGCAGTTTTTTATATATATTTTTTATTGTAAGAAATAAAAGAAATGAAAAAGACTTCTCTCCTCGGTTTGTTTATTCATTATTAACAACATCAATCATCTTATTTACTCCCCTTAAAAACACGTCTTCATTAATATTTTTTTGCATTATTCTTACTTCATTTATCATTCGTCTCTCTCTCTCTCTCTCTCTCTCTCTCTCTCTCTCTCTCTCTCTCTCTCTCTCTCTCTCTCTCTCTCTCTCTCTCTCTCTCTCTCTCGTGTTTACTATTATTTTTCCCTTGTCTTCCGCTTTCTCTTCCGTCATTTGGCACACGTCACGTCTTTCCCTTTTCACCTATTTTCCTTCTCCTCTTTCCTTCTCCTCCACATAACTCCATCGTCCATTTACTTCTCTTTTCCTTGTTCATCACTCCCTCGTTATCGTCTCTTCCAACTCCTTTTCGTTCTTTCAAGACCTTATTCCCTTTTCCTTCACTATATTTTTCTCATCTTCCTCGTCTGTTCTATTTTTATTTATTCATATTCTATTTTTTGATAAGTAGTGGTTTTTATGTATTTTTATTCTTCATAGTTAGTCTTCATGGTCTTTTATTCTTCCTATTACACTATTCCTTGTTCCTCCTCCTTCTCTTCTTCTTCTTCTTCTTCTTCTTCTTCTTCTTCTTCTTCTTCTTCTTCTTCTTCTTCTTCTTTTTCTTTTCCTTCTTCTTCTTCTTTTTCCTCCTCCTCCTCCTCCTCCTCCTCCTCCTCCTCCTCCTCCTCCTCGTCGTCCTCCTCCTCCTTCTCCTCCTCCTCTTCTATAACTGTGATAAACCGGAGTCTTACCAAACCTTCCTTTAGAGTCAGCACAAAGTAAATTTTTATATAATGGTTTTAATGTTTTATGTCTTTTCTTTGACAAAATACTATTATCATCATCATTATCATCATCAACATCATTATCATCATCATCATCACCATTGCCATCATCATCATCATCATTATCATATGCACTAATGCTAATATATTTGCTTATTTGATGAATGGAATTTTGTTGCTGATTATCCATACTTTGCTAAGTGTAAAAAAAAAAATGGACTTGTTATTGGTATTATTGTATTTTTTCTTCTTATACACCACTTGTTACATTAATTCACTCAATTTACGGAAAGAAAAATCACACATTTCTGTATCATAATCATACACACACATAAAACACCCACACGTACAAACATATACACGTACACACTCACCTTCACCACCTGCCTCAAGCCTCTTTGTCTGACATATACACACACACACACATATACATACATACATACATACATACATACATACATTTCCATACGCACGTATATAAACAATGGCGGGATGGATAATTTATGATACTTTTTATGGTAGTCTCCCATCAGCCTCTCCCCTCTTGGTGTTTCCCCTCAGTAATTCCCTCTCTGCCTCTATCTGTGTCTTTTCCCTAACCTCTCCCCTCCCTACCACTTACCCACCTCCTCTTTCCTTAAAACCTCCCTCCCTATGCCGTCCCTCCTCCTCCTCCTCCTCCTCCCTTTCTTCTTTCTCTCCCTGTCTCTCCTCCCTTAGCCTCGACGCGCCCCATCTCGGTTCCAATAGGTATAAATCTTCTATTAATCGTCCATCGTACAATATCATTTCGAAGTCAGTGGCGGCCGTGGAGCGAGTGAGGATGTGCCTATACACCTCTCTCTCTCTCTCTCTCTCTCTCTCTCTCTCTCTCTCTCTCTCTCTCTCTCTCTCTCTCTCTCTCTTGCTTCTATATTTACATTTAAATCTACACTAGTTATCTGCCAACTTTTTATCTACTTTGTCTATCAGTTTCTCTATCCATTTCCATCTGCTCTAGTCTCCCCCCCCAAAGCACTTTATCTACAGATGTATCTACTTGTCTGGTATCTATCTACTGGCCTCCACCTACGTAGTTGTCTATCTTTATCTACTCACTTACGCGTCCTGCCTTTGATGAAGGGGGGGAAATAAATAGCGGCGTGTAAATGAGGGTTGGAACTTTGGTAAATTACGGTAGATATTAATAAACTTCTGACGAGTGCTAGCAGTTTTGGGGAGAATCAGCTAAGAGATATCGAGAGAAGGAGAGAGGGAAGAAAGGAGGAGGAGGAGGAGGAGGAGGAGGAAGAAGAGGAGGAGGAGGAAGAAGAGGAGGAGGAGGTGGTGGTGGTGGTAGAGGGGGGTAGTGAAAAGGTCCCTTATTTTTGGAAGAGATGGAAGGAGAAGGGAGAGAGATGGAGGGATAGAGAAGGAGACGTCTCACGTAATATTAATTCTTGTATGGGTTTTCCTCCATACATCATTCCTCCCCTCTGATTTCCCATTCTCTCTCTCTCTCTCTCTCTCTCTCTCTCTCTCTCTCTCTCTCTCTCTCTCTCTCTCTCTCTCTCTCTCTCTCTCTCTCTCTCTCTCTCTCCCAATAGACGGAGATGAGGGAGTGTTTTCCTTATGTGGTTCTCCATCGTGGTTCATTGACGCTCTTCCCTTTTATTGGTGCGTTGGTCTCTTCAAGTGCACGTCGCGGGGTGGCTGTTGTGTGGCGTTCAATGTTTATAACGCTCAGGACAACGCTATGGAAGTTGGTGCGAGTCAAGACAAGGTGGAGAGAAAGTATCAAAAGGGAAGAAAAGGAGAGAAAAGGAAAAAGAATGGTTGGCGGCATGGGAGGGAGTATGGAACAAGATGGGATGGAGTGAGGGAACGTTCCATAGCAGTGTTGGTTATTGTGGCTGCAGTGAACGTGACGCCGCTAATGGTGACGGTGAGCGAAAATAAAGGTTGTGATGACGGAGGCAATGAGTGCTCTGTGTTATGAGGGGGAACTCGTTTGGTCGGCAAAGCAGTGGGAGGAGGCGTGACGCGGGTCGTGGGCAGGTCGTCACAACAAGAGGGGCTGAGGTCGCCGGGGTGACGCGCCCTCAACGGGAAACAAAAGGAGGCAGGTCGCCGGTAGGAAAACAAAAGCAGCAACGTCTTCAATTGGCGGGACACGAGACAAAGGATAGCCCTGAGCTGCTCTTCCCTGATGGACAACACGGGCGCCCTCACCACCTCCTCCTCCTCCTTTTTTCCTCCTCTCAGGAACTAAAATACAACGCAGTGTCTTCCCGTGACGGGGCACACAACGCACACAGTCGCCATGGCCAACAAAGTAGATGAGATTACGGACCGAGCGGGTTTCGAACACTCTTGTTATCTGCTTATCCCAAAACTTTACCACTGAGCCAAAAGAGTCTCATTGCCTCGCCGGTGAACGCATTCCACACTCACGCTGAACACGGACATGTAATCCTTAACCCTCAGAAATATTTCGCATTTCGTACTGTATAAATTCGATACTTTATGTGCTCCCAAGGTGCTCAAGATTTCCTCCCCAGTCACGAAGGAATCTATTCTGTTCCTTCTTAAAGATGAAGAAATTCCTCCCTTCTGAGCTACATTTCGGTTACAACGGTGCGGTTTGAAAGGAAAAAAACGAGTGGAAAACCAAGGAGGAAAGCTAAGAAAGAAGACGCACTCCCAGTCTACAGTTTCCTTTCCTATTTTACCCTATTCCGTCCTCTGGCTCTGGATGTTTCCTATTCCAATCTATCCTCAATTTTCATATCCCAATTTTCTCCCTCCCACTTGCCCAATCAAGAGGAGTTAATCACAGATATGGAACCCGGCCTTCGTCACCACATCATTCCGCAGGGCTGCCAGCACCCCCTTGCGGCGCCTCCTTCGCCGCCGGCAGGAGTGCCAGGCTCTTTTTTCAGCGTCGCCTTGGAGATTGAGATACAAACTCATTTCATCTTAGCAATTTAGATGACCTTGTTCAGCGTCTGCAAGATGAGTGAAATGCCATTAAAATGTCGTGAGAGGGGGAGAGAGGCAGACTCCCGCCGGCGTTGGCAGCACTGGTCATTTCTCAGATAGGGTCCAGTTTACCACAGAAAAGAGACTGCTTGATAACCCCTCTAAGACGAACATCTCCCGGGCTGCCCTTCCCTCAAAGCGGACCAAGACCTGAGGGAACACTTCTCCTCACTCTCCGGTAACCCCTCAACCTCCCCTCGTCTTCTGTACATAGAGGGAAGAGGTTCGTTTGAGGGAGAGGTTGAGGGCGCCACAGTATCGAGGTTCCCAGGCTGCCGCTGAGCCGTAGTTGTCCTCCTTTCATTTTAAAATGGTATGGTGCGATCCGGCCAGATTACAGCCCGGATCTAATGGCCACAAAGTAAATGGTTTCCAAAATGGGACACATATTTCACTGTATCAAAAAGTATATACAAATTAAAATAAAAATGAAACGTTTCTCCACATGGATTTTCAGGTCAATGAACTTTATGAAAGAAAGAATATTATTGTATAAAATGATATAAACTGAAAAGAGAACACTGTTTACTTTACCTAACTGGAAAAAAGAAGAATTCTATATAAAATGATAACAATAATTGAAAGATGAATTATTTGTTTAGTGTACCCAGAAAGGAGGATATTGAGGTGAAAATAATAGTGACAAAACGGAATGGACATCTATGATAAGTAAACACACACACACACACACACACACACACACACACACACACACACACACACACACATACACACACACACAACACACACACACACACACACACACACACAGGGCGGGAACAAAGAAACAAGCTCATGACGGCTGCGTGGTCGAGGCAACAACACACTATTGTGAGGCGTGTTGACATTCCTTCCTTAATATATTAACGGAACCCGCGTCCTCTTTATTTACGCCACCACTGATACCCAACACTGCTGCTCTCTTCTGTTTCATATTGATCGGCGACGTTTTATTCAACAGAGAGTCGTTCTCTTATGTATTACCTTCGACTCTTTCATATTTTACGTGCTTAAACATTGTCCCACTTTCTCCTTTGAATTTCATCATCAGTTTTTCTTTTCCATGATAAGTAACTAGTGTTCATTATCAAGAGCTTCTTTTTTCAACAGCCACATAATTCTTCTCCTTTTATTCCAGGTTGTCTTTAGTTGCACGTCTATAAAAGTAAAACATAATTATCTATTGCCAAAGTTCGTAAATGCTAATTAATAAGGTGTGTCTGCCGATCTGTCTACATATCTTCATGGTTGTCTATCTACGCGTCTGTGTGTGTGTGTGTGTGTGTGTGTCTGTGTGTGTGTGTG
>CM035193.1:4072696-4077696 GCA_020233015.1 Callinectes sapidus
CTCTCTCTCTCTCTCTCTCTCTCTCTCTCTCTCTCTCTCTCTCTCTCTCTCTCTCTCTCTCTCTCTCTCTCTCTCTCTCTCTCTCTCCTAATCCTGCTCCCACCATCCCCACCCCACCAATAACTCAGAATTTTCATCATTACCGAATCTGCCGTACCCTCCTTGTCCCCGCCGTGCCCAACCCGACCCTCCCGCAGCCCTCCCACCACTTCAATCATACACTTACCTCCTAAACACAGACCCAATCTGATGGACTCCTGCATCCCTCCCGCTGCCTCACTTCACCTCATACCCCGTCCTGTGCTACACTCCCACTCTTCCTAACGCTCCTCCCTCTTTTACTTTCCTATCTTCCCCATACACCACCTCACGTTTAGTCTCCTCCTCCTCCTCCTCCTCCTCCTCCTCCTTCTCCTCCTCCACCCACACATCCTCTCCCTATTCTCGTCCCTTGCCAGCGGTCATCATGACGTTGAGGGACAAACACTGGAAAGACAAAAGAACAATGAGGAGCGTCCCTATCTCCTTCCTGGGACCGTCCCGAGAGGGAAGACTGTGTCCCCTCGGGTCTTTGTTGACGAGCTTGGACAGGTAAACCCATAATGGCCTCTCCACACCCCACTCTCCAACACCTGTCGCTCCCATTGCTGGAGTTACTGTCGCTGAGTACACGAGTTCTCACAAAACATGCACAAGTAACGAGTGAATCATCATAGGCTTTATCTTAGGAGGATGTTGAAAATAAGAGATCTCAACCATCAAATGTTTAAAAATTACATGTGTGCTTGTGGTTTCCTAAAACTTCGACGTAAATGCAAACAAAAGAAAATGGAAAAAAATGTAAATAAAGAGAGAGGAAATCGTAACTGACTCAAATGCAAATTGAAAAGAATCCCATGGGCACCAAAATTCATAATTCTCCTTGTAAAATTGTGCGCTATTCACCAACGTCTTAAGATCCATTTATCTAAAAGTATTAACCGTCATTTTGTAAGTGCGGGAGGCGGAAAATGGCTCACTTCCTCATTTTCGTCCCCACAGCCGCCGCCTCAAGTCTCAGTCTGAGGAGCTGGGGAGACTCGCAGGACAACTGAATTTCTTTACCACACTCCACCACTGCCAGACAGATGGGGAGGTGGCGGGGCGAGGCGGGGCGAGTCGGGGCGGGTCTGGGTGGGGTGAATCGGGGCAAGAGTGGAGGTGGAGTGGACGGAACACGGGACACAAATGGGAAAGGAGAAGGAAAAGAAGGGGAAGTGTAAGGGGAAGGAGGTTAAGGAGAGGGGCTGACTGGGTACAGGAGACAAGGGGAATGCCAACCCGCCACCGACACACCCACTGACTCAGGAGAATACAGGGTGAAGGGAAATTTCAGGTACTTTCTCACGGCACGACCAGAGGAGGAGAAAGGGATGAGGAGCAGAAGGACCAGAAGTAGGAGAAATTAAGCGAGGAATGTGGGAAGGAAGAGAATGAGGTGAGGAGGAATGACACCACTTGCGTTTGTAATCCTCGTTCTAACTAACACTTTGCAAAACTCATAACGAGAATTATCAGTAAAAGCCACAAGATTAAAGAAAATTCACACGACATAATGCAAAGAAAGTATAGAAATTTGGACTCATAAGAACAATAAATAGAACAGAAAGAAGAGGAGGTGGAAGTGGTGCAGAAGGAGGAGGAAGTGGTGGAGAAGGAGGAAGAGGAGGAGGAGGAGGACAAGACCAAGAACATCCCTACATAGTTGTAATCAATGATCATATTTGGCAAGTGGAAATTTCTCCCGCTAAAACCTGAGCTTTACATATTTTTTTGCATATTATAATTTCGCCGGAGCAGAAAAGTAGGTGCCAATAGTTATTATGTGGAGGAATTTCCGCTCATCTACTGCGTTTAATGGTAATAATTCCGGAAATCACGTGACTAGCCATGATTAGGTCACTTCCGTTTCCAAGGTGACTTCGGAGGGACCACACTCAGGAAACAAGGAATTCTGAAGCCTCAGCTCACGAGGCCACAACACATCGCTGGCGGGGAAACACACAAGCGGATCACAATGACGCGTCTCCACAAAAAAAGGCTTAAGTGCAAAAAAATATATAACGGACGCAAAATAACATAACGCAAGCAATTCGCCATAAACATTAACTCTTCAATGCGGCAAGACTCAGGAGGTCAGTGTAGCCACAATAGCAGAATACCCTGAAGCCAGCCACAGTAGCCAGAACGGCGAATAAAAAGAGAAAATGCTAGAGGTGGGGAGGGGGTGGAGTGAAGAGAGGTAAACTAGGAGTAAGGGAAGAAAGGAGGGGGTTGGGGGAAGGCGGGGTGAGGCTACAACGGGCAAGAGAAAGATTCTTCCAGCCTTTTGTGTCCAAATGAGGGTTCCCTCCTAGACAGTGACCGCCGGGGACAGTACCGTGATTGTCCAGCCCGTGTGGCAATAATGTGTTTACTCGTTAGCTTGGTCTTGTTGGGCTTCGGGGGCTGAGGGCTTGTGTGGGAGGTGGGAGGGGAGGGAGCAAGGTAGACGAGAACAGTTGTAGGGGTAAGTGGGTGGGTAATGAGTCACGGCACGGACAGCGAGGCGTCAACAAGTCGGCATAGGCTCCATGACGTGCTAAGAAGTGATGTACAGAGTAAGCATGAGAGACTGCACGGGACTTTGTTATTTGTGGGTCTAAGCTGACCTTGAATTTGTACTGAATATTGTCTGTGGTCCAGGTGACGGAGGAAATGTGAGGAGGGGTAGTGAGGAAGGAGGAGGAGGGATGGGAGAGCTAGTTTTATTTTTGTTGCTTGCCTTCTTTTGTTTTTACGTACACAGGTCAAAATTGCCTTTTTATAGAAGGCATTATGTAGTTTTCTTCCCATTATCATTACTTCTACTTCTACTGCTGCTACACGAACTACAGCTGCTACTATCACTACTACAGCTACACTTGTTCATCTTTTATTTTTCCTCTGCTTTCACATCGCTATCCTTCGGTAGATGCAACAAGATATTTGTCAGATCTCAAAAAGAGAGGAAAAATCATGTTTTTCTTCCAGTTTTCTGGTCTGACTAACTCCTATTTCCGTTCTTCATTCCCTCTTCCATTACTCTCTTCCCTTCTCCTTTTCCCTCTTTCTCTCCTTTTCCCGAGTCTTTCCTCTTTGAAATCTACTTTCGCCTGATTCCTCTTTCATCAAACTTTCCTTTCCTTTCATTTTCATTTATCCTTTTCATTTACGTTTCTTATTTATCTCCATTGTCTTTAATTTCCATCCCCTTCATCCTCTATTGTTTGTGTTGCTTTGATTCCTAGTCTTTATCTTTCTATTCATGCATCTCTCTCTTCTCTTACAACGTCTTCCTGTGTTATTTTATTCATCATTTCATTTACATATGTGTCCTTGTTAAATTTCCTTCTGGTTTACTACCTTACTTGTCTATTCCCTCATCCCATCCTCCTTCCTTTTCCTCCTCCATTTCCTCCACCAGCCACAAGTTAAAGCTGCAACTCCACTCATCCACCTCCGTCCTTCCATCTAATTTCTCCCCATTAACTGTTTACCTTCTCTCTTTTCCTCTTTATCTCTACATATTTTTCCTTCTTACATTACATTCTTTCTTTTTGCTAGTTTATTTGTTAACGTTTATCAGTTTCTTACATTTATTTTCTTTCTTTTTTTTCCCCTTTCCTATTTCATTTTCGTGATTAAGTCAATTTGTATGTTTTTTTTCATTTTTGCTTTTCAGTTTTCATACTTTCATCTACTTCTTCCTTTAACCTTATTCTTATTTCTCTTCTTCCACCTCCTCCTCCTCTTCCTCCTCTTCCTCCTCCTCCTCCTCCACACTGGTTCAATTCTCCCTTCCCCCTCACTTAGCTTATCTTACTCTTGCGTCAACCCTTTAGCTTGCTTTCTTCCGGCACTCGTTCACTTGTTTATGATCGTATTGAACCAACTCTGCACATTTCCTGATAAACTCTCCCTACCCCCCCCCTCCCCCCTCTCTCTCTCTCTCTCTCTCTCTCTCTCTCTCTCTCTCTCTCTCTCTCTCTCTCTCTTTGTGACTCCCCCCTTAAGCCAAACGCCTCCCCTTATTTTTCCTTCTACAATCTCCCCTCAGCCCAAACACTGTTCGCTGGCGCCTTCCTTCCCCTCGGAATTTGCATTACAAGTCACTCAGCGAGTCTCATTATAATTCCGGATCAGCCCTCACGAAAAGCTTTTCTTTGCATCTATCATGGTTTACGAACTTTCTCCTCTTCTGCGCCTTCGTCCTCGTCTTAAACCGTAATCCCTCTTCTTTCTCCAGCATCACCACCATCACCACTGCCTCTTTTTCTTCTTCCTCGTCTCTTCCTTCCTCCTTCTCCGTGTTCTTTTCAGTCTTTTCCTTCTCTTTTCTGCAGTCTGTTTTCATCATGCTTTTCCTTGTTGCTCTGTGTAGGTTTAGTTTTTTTTGTATAACTAGAGAGAGAAAAAATCATGCTTTCTTTACTTTCATTCCTATTTTCGTTACTACTCGTAAACATATACATACAGAATAATCCAGGTATTCATTTCTCTCACCAGTACATCAATGTCCACCACACTTTCAGTTAAACCTCACCTCAAGAGTATCATTTACAGCCAAGAATGCACCGTGACTGCCTGAATCCCGGCCCTGCTACTGAATAGATTAAGAGACTGAGGGGTGAATGCGTTCTGATGCCAAGAGAAAGAAAGAGAGTGAGAGAAAAAAAGAGTTTCCAACGCCACCTGGGTGAGGGCGACCAGCTTGAGGCATGACTAAGATGTTCTGTGTCCAACCCCGTCCATTGGTTCACGGGGTGTTACGATCAAAGGGTTCACAAGGTTCAGAAGCCGCCAGTGGTCAGTACCCTTGTCCTTGTCCCCCTTAGCCCTCTGAGTCACTGCCCTACACTTCCTATACACTCCGTGGCGATTTCCTATACTCTCACTAGTTTCACGATCCTAGCTTTTATAGTTTGAGTTCACGCATCTTA
>CM035193.1:4084725-4096677 GCA_020233015.1 Callinectes sapidus
CTGGTTTTAGGACAGCAGGAGGCCCGGTCGTAAATTAACTTATTGAATACATACAAATTCCCCGCGACTCCCAAGACATTCCTGGGGTGCGTCTGTCCATGTTTTGGTGCGTACTTTAATTGCTCTTTTTGTTGTTGTTGTTGTTGTTTTCTTGTTGTTGCTGTTGTTGTTAGTGACGGTGGTGGTGGTGGTGGTAGTTGTGGTAGTGGTGGTTTTTGTTTAAATTTTGTTTTTCTCAGTTTTGTTTTTGTTGTTATTGTTCTTGATGGTGGTGAAGGTCTCTCTCTCTCTCTCTCTCTCTCTCTCTCTCTCTCTCTCTCTCTCTCTCTCTCTCTCTCATGCACGCAGGTATAAATAAGGTTACGTTCCAGCAATAAACACATTTCATTATCTCACACGAAAGGTCAGACAGAGAGAAAGAGAAAAAATGAAAAAAAAGAACTAGCAGAGCAGGCAGACTTCCTTTCCTCTCTTCATGAATGGAGCACCAGAAAAAAAGAAGCAAACAAACAATGCTAATACACACTGGATTTGAAGAAGAAGAAGAAGAAAAAAAGTGTACATGCAAGAAACAACACAAAACAATGTCAAACTTCAACAACAGCCTTCCAGAAAAAAAAGACATAAAACCAGGTAGTTATTCTTGGTAAACACTTGCCTAAAGTAACAAAAACAATCACCACCATAACCACCACCACCACCACCACTAACAACAACAAACAATCACCACCACTAAACATCAACAACAACAACAACAAAAGTGAAAACTCAAAGCAATCCGCTACACAGTACGTACATACATCAACCATGGCCGCGCCCTTTTGCAGAACCACCCCCCCTCTCTCTCTCTCTCTCTCTCTCTCTCTCTCTCTCTCTCTCTCTCTCTCTCTCTCTCTCTCTCTCTCTACGTACATCCTGCTATTTGCTTGTTTACTTGCTTGCTTTCGTGTGTGTGTGTTTTACTGTGTTTCTCTTATCCCTCATTCTCCGTTTAGTGTAGAGCCATAAAACACGAGACAGAGAGAATAAGGAAGAGTAGGAGGAGGAGGAGAGGAGAAAGAAAGGAGGAGGGAGGAGGAGGAACCAGTAAGACACACGAAGATAAAGGGAAAGGACGCTGATGAAGAGTAGTTGAGGAAGAAGAAAGAGATGAAAGAGCAGAGAGAGACAGAGAGAGAGAAGGGAGTGACGAAACAACGAAAATGAGAAGAACAAAAAAATAAAACAACTAGCTATGTGCGTGGCGGATGAGAGTTGAGGATGAGATGTGGTGAATGTTCTTGTTCTTTGTGGTGGTGGTTGTGATTGTGATGGTGATGGTGATGGTGGTGGTGGTGGCGGTGGTGATGGTGATGGTGGTGGTGCAGTTCCTGGTTAAGCTGTGTAGTGAGGACGCACCAGCCATCAATCATTATACCGACAGGTCGCGTTCCGGAATGACTCCTGTAAAGCGCGAGAAAGGGAGGGGAGGGGTAGGGGGGGGGAGGGGAGGAGGAGGAAGGGGAGGGGGAAAAGGAGGAGGAAGGGGAGGAGGAGGAGGAAAGGGAGGAAGAAGAGGAAAGTGTCGAGAGGAAGGGAAAAAAAAGTGAAAAGGAGAGGAAAGGCATAAGAAGGAGCGAGAAAGCGATGAATACTGGAAGAAGGATGATACGGAAGGAAAAAAAAGAATTACCGAAAAAAACAAACTAAGAAAAAACAAGGAATGAAAAGCAGCAAAGAAAAAGAAAATAAAAATAAAGAAAAAAGATGAGAATGAAAAAGACAGGAGGTAGGAATGGAGGATGTACATGACTAAGTCCTCGAAAACAACAAAGTTACAGCCTCGACTCTAGAAAACTTGCTAAAAGAATTGATTGGAAGAGACGTGTATGCATGAACGTGTGTGTGTGTGTGTGTGTGTGTGTGTGTGTGTGTGTGTGTGAAGTAGGCAGCACGGAAGGAGAGAGAAGGGAGGCAGAGAGAGAGAGAGAAGGGGAGGGGGTGGGGAGGAAGGAGGTAGGCAGGAGACAAACAGACAGACGGACAGAGACACACGGTCGGGTGGTCTGGGAGATGGCATCACAGGCTCTCCCCGACAAAAGACTCATTGGGGTTCCTTTGAAATTTTACATAAGCACTTTAAGCAGCGAGTTGCCACAGACGTCTTAGAAGGAAACTCGAGTCCCCTTTATTTTCACTCCCGCCTGTCAGATCCACGACAATAGAACCTTTACCATCGAAAGAATAGGAAACTCTCGCTGTGTTTATAGGAATTTAGTGGAATCAGGCAAAACCATCCGTGTGTGTGTGTGTGTGTGTGTGTGTGTGTGTGTGTGTGTGTGTGGAGCATAGAGGAAAAAAGATCTGCTTGGCAACTCTGACCCAACATGGCCTCCCCTCCCACTCTAGCCACCCTCCACCCCCAACGCACGGCCGGAGGAGGTAAATGTGTTTGATTTCTCATATTTAGCTGACGGCGGGTAACAGAAGGAGACGTGGCTTCAAGTTTTCTTTCTCTTTTTCTTAGCTTTCATTATATCTCGGCCTGCCATCTCTCTCTCTCTCTCTCTCTCTCTCTCTCTCTCTCTCTCTCTCTCTCTCTCTCTCTCTCTCTCTCTCAAGGAGGAAAAAGATTAAGCACCGATCCTCTTCAAGTGACTGATTAGCTCATATTTCTTTTACTATTACTATTGTCATTAATATTCATCATCGTTTTTAATTTACAAGTTAAGTTTCCTGTTTATTTTCAAGTGAATTTATTATTTTTTCCTCTTAACATATTGCCTACATTTCATTCACTGCTGCTGCCTTGAGCCTTTCATTTAATTTCTGTTTAATTTTCAGTTCGATTTGCCAGAATTTTTTTTTTACTTGGATTCGTCACATAACTTCCTTTTCCTACCTTAACCGACATTCCTTTTTTCTCTCTCCCTTTCTAAACCATAAAAGAGAGACACATTTCCCAATCGTATTTCCATGTACAGCTTTCTATGTGTTCTTTTCACTCTTTTTATCGACGCGCTTTGTTTCTTTTTTCTCTTCTAAGTTACCTTCCCCCCATCCACATACACCACCTCCTCACATTCACCTCAAACCGAGCCTCTATTTTTCTTCCAGTCCTTCGCACATCCCCTTCATTCCTCTTACCGCGATGTCTCCCTTCCTCTCTCCTTCCCACCAGCCCTCTCTTCTCATTCCCACATGCCTTCGCCTCGCTGCTCCAAGGGCATGACGGCTACCCACCCACGACACTCAGACGAAGGAATTTGACACGAATTCCTGGCGTCCTCCGGTGGGGGTCTGACGCTCTCCACCGGCGAGTCATTAGGGGAACAAGAATCACGGACAGACCACGATTAAATATGCTCAATGTATCTCGCCCGCTGTTAGGGTGTCTGAGGGTGATGGGCCAGGGTGAGAAGGAATGCTGGATGAGGTGCGCACGACTGGAAGGGTGAGGAAGTGGTAGGTTGATAGGGTGTTGGGTTAGGTGAGTGCTGGACAGGGTGAGGACTTGCAAAGGTAATGGGAAGTGAGAATTAATGCTGGATGAGAGGAAGACTGGCCAAGGAGAGAGACAGGTCTGCATGGGAAGGTAGTGTGGTGATGAGTGGTATGTTGAAGGAGTGTGGGGAAGTGTCAGGGAGGAAAGACTGATGAGTACGTTTGCTTCTATAAAGGTGGAGAGAAGAGGGTGTTTCGCGTAAGACAATATCCGAGGAATGGTAGAAAATAAATTATATAAAATATGAATTGACTTTATACATTATGAAAACAACTTGACCTTGGCCCGATCAAAATACATCATATTCAGCAGTATACGACCGAATTAAGAGAACACCAAAGATAGAGAAGAAAATACATGCTAACCAAAAACAAAATACTTACAAAAATACTCTTGACATAACAAACAAACATTATGTGAAAGAAATATTACAAACTTAAGATACCCACACAACAAACAACAACCTGCCCCAAAATTAAAAATAAAAATAGAAAAAATAAGAAAATAATAATAATCGGCAGTGGTGATAAACACATAAATCAAAAGAGAAAGAAAACGGTGACTGGTTCCCGGCTCGTCATGATCTGCTGACGTCACTGATTGATGGTGAAACTTAATCAGACAGCCATGGGAGAAATAATTACACACCGTAGCCTTAGGTAAGTCTCACGGTAATTAGTGGGGCCAATAATGAGAAGGTAATTCCCTAATCGCCCCCCCCCCAACCTTGCCGTCCCTCACCCCTCATATAACTGCCTTCAATAACTCAGCCTTTTTTCTGCTGACTGGGGCGTTGCATGCAAGATTTAGGCCGTAATGGAATATATGATGAGCTGCTGTTATGGATATGTGCGTGTGTGCGATGTTGACAAAGGATGATATAGTGTGTGTGTGTGTGTGTGTGTGTGTGTGTGTGTGTGTGTGTGTGTGTGTGCGCGCGCGCGCTCCTGTGTTTATTATCCTACTTATTACTATTATTACTCTTATTATCATTGCCATTATTCTCTATTATTTTTAGAAGTCGTTATTATGTAATTTTCATCATCAAGCTCTTATCAAATACTGTCACTTCTCATACATCACCATTCCACTACATAATACAAATTAAAAACGCTAACTTCATCAAATCTTATCCATCTATTTCTTCCATTTCTTATCTTTCTTTTTCCTCCTTCCCTGTTTGCACCATTACGCCTCTGTGTCCTGAACTAAACAGCCCAACCAATCATCTAGCCATGAATGGGAGATTACATAAGACATTACATCACAAAAACTGCCGAGGAATTCACATGAGGATTAAAACATAAGAAGGCAAACAAACAGACAAACAAATAATTAAATCCTCATTTAAGAAAAAAAAATAGTATACTCCCAAACTAACACAAAAAATTGGTAAATGAAAAAAAAAAATCACGTTTCAAACACCAAAACACCTTACGAGGGAAAATACAAGTTTGGCGAATCGAGGTTCCTGGGAGAGAAAGAGAAAAAGAAATGAAAATCGTAAATATACATAGGCGTCAGAGAGCTGGCAGGCGGCCGTCCCATCCCGCCAGAATTAATGGCAAGTTAATGGTGGTGGTGGTATAAGTATGCAGAGAACCACACAGGTGACTATTAATCGCTGCTGAATCATAATGAGCAGCCCCCTCCCCGCCGCGCCGAGGGAGGAGACCATGGAGGAGAGGGTGGAAGGTGGAGATGAGTGCTGGAGGGAGAAGGTGGTGGAGAAGCGATGGGAGGAGGGAAAGGGTGGAGAAAACGGGTGTGAAGCAGGGAGGAGGTGGCAGAGGAAGGGAGAGGTTGAGTGAGGGCAGTAAAAAGGAAGACAGAGGAACGCCTTCAGGTGAGAGTAACGTGATGGGAATGAGCCAAGAGAGAGAGAGAGAGGGAGGGAGAGAGGGAGTGGGAATAAAACATATGCTGAGTGACTGGAAATTAAAGCAACGTGTGGGTGTATTATGTATGAATGTATATAGTTATCAGACCCCGTATTTTCTTATTGCTAGATAATTAACCACAGATGCTAATGCACTAAGTGGGTGATAAATGTTGGTAAGTTGAAGTTTATATGTAACATGAATATCAATAGAGTTACATACAAGAGAATTATAGATATCTTTTTTTATAATCCTTCACCATTCGTCATTTCACTTTATTTCTCGCTACACATTTCTGCTTCCCATCTTAATTTCCACACCTCACATTAATCCTCAAACACAACCCATAATTCACACATCTAAAGCCTTGAAATCCTCACTCTTCCTCCTTCCTAGCCAAGCCATCATTCCCCACTCCTTATTTCACTCCATTCCTTACTAGTATTTTAATAACTACCACACCCAGTACCGTACCTATTCAACACACTCCCTTTTATCTAAACCAACCCATCGCTCGGCCTTCCCTATTTCCCACTTCACTAGTATTTTAGCAATTTTACACTCCACACCCATTACAACCCTCCCCTTCTCCCACGCCATCTCACCAAGCCATCACTCCACACTCCCCTAACCCTGAGTTCCCTGACGCCACCCACGCCGCCCTCCACACTCATTTGCATGGCGAGTACGTGCCATAATGGTCGGCGATCAAGAGCAGTGTTGCCTCGGCGCCCCGGCAAGATGCATGAGGGTCACATTATGCGGGGTCGAACAGCATAAATCTGCAACCAGTGTTAAATCATCAGGTTCGCTCACCGGGTAATGCCAAACGCGAGGTCACCGATAGCATCTCCGACTCCTTACACCAGCGACACATAAATCCAGGGTCTTTAACCTCTTCTGCCCCGAATTTGCGACTACTCAGAGGCCCACCTGCCGGGAGAAAGGGACGTGTGTGTGTGTGTGTGTGTGTGTGTGTGTGTGTGTGTGTGTGTGCGTGTGTGTGAAGGTGTGGGGTTGTAAGGTCGTGCGTTCGAGTGTGTATGAGCGGCGGAGTGCGTAGTGTGTGAGTTGAATAAAGCACAGTAGAGCAGGTGAAGCAAGGTGATCAGAGAGAACAGGGTGAGTGAGACGCAGCGGGATACAGTACAGAGGCAGGGCTGATGACTCTCAACTCCCGGCAATCTGAAACTGTCTGTCCTGCCTGTGTTTTCCTCTTTACAGCCTGCAGCTCATTCCAGGGCCAGCAGGTTACGGAGACACTTCTATCGCTCAAAATAAATAGGCCATCTTTTTTCCAAGTCCTAAAAAAAAGTGAACTAAACAAAAGGGAAGAGACCATAGTACTCTTTGCCTTTCTTGGGCTCTTAAAATCTAAACACGTATGAACTTGTCTAAATAAAAAAGAAAAGTCAATAAACAAAAGTAGTCCACGTTACGTTAAGGTGGTTTTTATTGTTATTCATTTTTTCTCAAGTCTGTTTAATGTGGACGCCTTTTTGCTGCCAACAGAGACGGATACGACGAGTCCCACGAGCATGGAGGATGTATGCAAGGTAGATGAGGGTGATGCACGGGGCTGATAGGACCAATCTATCCATCTATCAATCTTAATCTCATTCCTCCTATTTCGTCGCTTCCACCTTCTCCACTTCCTCAGTCTCCTCCTAACACTTCCACACAATACTCTCTTCTTTTTCTTTCGCCTTCGTTTATTAATCTTTCTTTACTTCCTTCTTTTATTTTTTTCTTAGTATTTATTTATCTATTTTAAATATGTAAGATTGTATAATGTTCAAATCGTGTGTGTGTGTGTGTGTGTGTGTGTGTGTGTGTGTGTGTGTGTGTGTGTGTGTTTACCATTAAAGAGAACAACCGCAGAATGCGCCAATTAATGTTCTCGCATCTCACACATTATTTGATCAACATTTACAATACTTCAGTTTCTTATCACCCTTGAATTCTTACATATTTTGCTCTTCTTCTTCTCCCTCCCTCTCATTTTTTTTTCTCTTCTTCTATTAATTATCGGTTAAGAGTATTTTCTGGCATTTACCCATTGTTTCCTGGCGTCTTCCTCCATATACGTCCTCATTCCTTCCCGTCTACACCTATTCCCCTCCTCCCTAATTCACCACTGGCCCCGACCATCCTCATCTTCACCACCTCCCCCTCCCTCACCATCTCCCATCCTCTCCCGCCTGAAGAACCTTGGCCTGGGTTAAATATTCAGCCACCCCCCGCCGTTCTCAATTAATCCTTGTTGCTCTGTAATTAACAATTCATAGTCCCAGGATCCTATCGCTTCCCCTCCCGCTGGTTCCTCCTGGCCCTGCCCCGGAACGCTGGCTGGCCCCTACACCCAAGGCCCAAACAAACCACCTCTATTAAATCATCTCGGGGGCACGAACGGCGAAGGTTTTGGGTGAAAGGAGGTCATTTTTTCGATCATCCTAAGGTGTTTCGTACGTTTTCTGTAAAGGTGAAGGTGGATTCGTGTTTCAGAAGGTGTGGGTGAGGGAGTGGATTCCAAGCTGGAGGAACTGGAGTGGAGCGAAGTGGAGTGAGTAAGCGTACAAAGTCAACGATAGGAATTCTGACAAGGGTGCGTTTGTTAAATGGAAGTTTGGCGAAGTCAGAATGAATTGAGCAAACCAGTCGTACTATAAAGCTGAGCCCACTCGCTGAATCACACTCCGTTAGAGAGATAAAAACTAAAACAAAGAAAGACGAAACCTGAGACCGAGAGGCAGAGAGAGATACAGAGAGACACACAGAGAAAAGGAGACCAACCCTTCCTCCCCTCCACCAATAAAAAAAGTAAAAAAAAGTAAATCTCATACGCTACTAGCCAAACTCATCCCCAAAGTGTACGTCCTTCACGACTACTTAGGCTGAAGTGACCAAAGAGGCGAGGAACTTGGGAAGACGCACCTGGGCGGGGATACCTGTACAGGGAAGCGGGTTTCTCTCTTCAGTCAGGCGTCCAGGTGTAAGTGACGACTACACACTGTGAGCGGCCAATTAATGATCGTCGGTCAGGCAGACATGGATGGGTAGGTTAATTATAATAAATACGAGAGAGAGAGAGAGAGAGAGAGAGAGAGAGAGAGCGCACGCAGGTGGGAGGTAAGTAAGAAGGTACGCAAGAAAGGTGTCAGGTGAAGTTAAGGCGCGCCGTGTATCATCAGACGCCCCAAGCGGAAGAATGAGAGGGGAAGACCAAGAACTGAAAAAAAAAAAAAAAAAAAAATGTCTAACCTTAATTGGCCCTAAAATATGACTACCGTATCGATATCCACAATGCTACGGATCCGACAAGCAAGATGACGGACGGATCATAAAAGTAATAATGCAGCATAACTAATTTTACCTTTGCTTTTACCTCCGTACGGACGCACACTGCCTCCATTACAACCACTGGACCGGACGGATAATAACAATGGCCTTATCTAACCTCGCATCTATCGGGTATACATATATATATTTTTTGTTCGCATCCATTAATCTCATAATTAGCGAGATGTGAATAACTGCAAATTTATGCTGAGTTACGAAGATGGATCAGACCTCGAGCTGCCAAACCAGTCGCTGTTATCGGCGCGCCAGGTAGACAGGTGCAGGCTTGGAGGTAGGAGGGGAGGTAAGGAGAGAAGAGGGAGGCGGGAGTGCAGGGATAGGAGACTGGGATGAAGAAGAGGGATATGTGAGGAGGAGGGAGAGGAGGGACAAGTAAGGTGCGGTGCGGTGAGGGAAGAATGAGAGTTGTGAAGGAAGAGAAGAGACTGAAGAGGAGGAGGAGGAGAAGAAAAAGGAGGAGGGATAGGTAAGGAGAAGGCAGAAGACGGACAAAGAGGTGATGCAGGCATGAAGAACTATGAAAGGAAGAAAAGAATTGAAGAAAAGATGGACGAAGAAGAAAGACACAATTAAGTGAATGAGGATGACGAGGAAACGGAGAAGGTACAAGAGAAAGAGGGAGAGGTGTCAACATGAAGAAAATTAAGGGAAGGATAGGAAGGAGGTGATGGGTATTGGAGATTGGATAGATAAAGAAGGCCATTGTGTTTCTATTCTGACCTACAAAGGCACAAATGTATCTCACAGAGGACATCTATGAGGCACTGAATAACGAAACAACAACAACTGTCACTCTAAACACGAAACACTACTACAACAGGTAAAGGTTAACGTAAGACAGGAATGATATTTAGCTCCTAAGATTATATACTCGTAGTTGTTGTTATTTTCAAATTATGGTACTTATAATACTTCAAAATTACTCGTCTTACCTAAAAAAGAAAAATAAATTATACAATACCAAAAAGGACTAATATACTTTAAGAGAGAGAGAGAGAGAGAGAGAGAGAGAGAGAGAGAGAGAGAGAGAGAGAGAGAGAGAGAGAGAGAGAGAGAGAGAGAGAGAGAGAGCGCTATTAGGCATAAGTTCCCTCCCTTTAACCTAAAACCACAGCGAGAATACGGAAGTATCAGGAAAACCACACGAGGGGTGACTCAGGTGCTGGCTTGACTGGTGTGTGACGCTCAGATCAAGAGCAACACAGCACACATTATATGGAACACGCGAATTCATCAGACTTTAGCATCAAAATTTCATCAATAACATAATACAGAAATATGTCCAAGTACTAATTGTTAAGGTGGTCATTAAAAGTCAGAGAGCGAGGTTTCAAGGCAGTTATCCATGTCTTTTGGCTGACTTTTTCGGACCTACATAGGGGATTGACAAAACAATGAGCTTTCTTATCGTCTTATATTGCCCTTAGTCAGCTTCCCCCTCTAATATAAAACAAAAGAACCAATACTTTACCCTTAAGAGTCCTACAATATTTTTTTCAATGATCGTTAGGTTAAAGTAGATTGGATTAGGTATTGATTAGCATAGGTTAGGTTAGGTTAGATTACTAGAATTGTATAGATTAAGTATTACTTGGGTTTCCTTAGGTTGAGTTAGGTTAGATATTGTTACCTTAGTTTAGGTTAGGTTAAGTTGGTTTAAGTTAGTTAGCATAGGTTAAAAATTTTCCTACACAAATGCAAATGGGGGAAATCCAGAAAGAAATAACTGGTAGAAAGTAACATATTGAGCTCATTTTTCATTTTCTCTGACATTCTCCACTTCCTGAGTCTAACTATTACTAATGACCAGACTAAGATTAAAAGTAAGTGTCCACCATCAACACAGTGAATAAGTTCCCGAGCACTGCGGCAGCCACACTGACTGACCTTCAGCCTATGAAACAGATTGCATTTTAATTTAGCAAGAGACTAATCAGGCGACACACGTGCTTTTATTTATTTAAAAAGCTCCAACGGAAGTGTGTGTCTGTGAGCGCACCCACATTTGGGCTACACATAAGTGAAAGACAAATTATGGTCCCGAATTCTTACAAAATTTAAAAAAGAAGTTTATTCTAATGACAAACTTTAAGCTTCACTTTTTTTCTAATGAGATTAATGACCAAGTTCGGTGGAATAGGAGAAAAGGCCAGAACATTAAAACATGAACAAACATAACCTTTATAATCCACACGTAACAACAGACAATGAAAAGGTCATTAACATTGGATGAGCAAGAAACAAAGGTAGGAAGCAGATTGAGTGAGGTAGGTGAGATAAAGAGAGAAAGGAAATGAGAGGAGTAAGATATTCAAAGCTTGAATAAGGAACGTAAATGAACTTGAAGAACAGACACCCTCACCTGAGAACCCCCCTGATCCTCGAGTCCGGACCCACGTGTTCCCCTTCCCCTCCCCCCAACACCTGCCCTTAATCAAGCTTCGCGATCGAGATTAATCATATAACCACGTGTCAGGTGAACTCCGGGTGAGGGCTGGGGACCAAGACTCGTTCTCTAATATTCGTCTTTTTTTCGCTCCTTCCTTTCTTTTCTTAACTTACCAGCGGGTCCAGTCTGTTCTCTCGCGCTCGCCCTTCATCATGATTCCCACGATGAATTTAAGAGTCAAGGAGGTGGAAGCAAAATTAATATTCTTGCTTTTTAAAATAGTAATGAAGTCAAGGCGTCTCTGGCTTGATGAATTTTACTTTATTTATTTATTTTTTTTATTAATGGTCCTTTTTTGTTGGGAACGTTCGTGTTTTCAAGTTCATTTGGTTCAGTTTTCTTTTTAAAAATTTTACTAACGCCCTTGCTAACATACACGCACACACTCACCCCCCCTCACCCCTGCCCCCACACACGTGGCAAGGAGGTATTCACATATCAATTAAAGGTCTTGCTCGTTAGTCACCTCAATAATGTTTCGTACTCCGAGGTTTGACATTTCGCGTGTATATTGAATTGATCTCTGGCTCATACGCTAATGAAATTGGTAAGTGTGCTGTCTATTCTTTTTTCTTCCTGGTGTCCACAAAGATAAGTTAGTAGATGTTTTTGTTAAAGTTCATGATATTTATGCGGGGTTCACCTTTAAACCACACACCTTTCTATCATTTTGAGAGTGTAGTATATATAGTATATAGTATATAGTGTGTGTGTGTGTGTGTGTGTGTGTGTGTGTGTGTGTGTGTGTGTGTGTGTGTGTGTGTGTGTTAGCGATATAT
>CM035193.1:4129070-4143732 GCA_020233015.1 Callinectes sapidus
TCTCCCTCCCCTCAGTCTGTCTCTCTCTCTCTTGCCTCTTTTATTCATTTCTCTCTCTCTCTCTCTCTCTCTCTCTCTCTCTCTCTCTCTCTCTCTCTCTCTCTCTCTCTCTCTCTCTCTCTAATCAGTACCTTCATTAGCCCTCGTCCCCCACACACACATTATGCCGCACACACTGAGCAATCACACGGCCCTAATTAAAACAACGAGGGGCCTCACAAGGAGTCGAACACGGTGCCGCAACAAAGCCCTAAATGGGAGAGGACGAAGACACTGCGCCAATTATTCCCACGGCACGTAATTGGACGGGGAATTAACGCGTCCATTACAAAACATTTATGCTAAGTAAAGGATCGACTGCTCTTCACCCTCACCTCCTCCTTTCCCCAGACATCCAGATTCAGACGGAGACACTACGACTCGTGATTCATCTATCTGTTATTGTTATATGGATTAGTTAAGTGTTAGTGTTGCTTTAGGAAAAAAAATGTGGGTGTTTTTTTTATTATTTTCTGTCTGTCTGTTTGTTGGTATGGCTGTTTGATTCTCATAGCCCCTTCCGTACTGGGACACATTCTCACCATGAGTTTGGGGTGTGATTAGAGGATTTTGTTGACATTAGAGTCATGGAGGTCAAAATATTAATGGTCAGAGTCTTCACCGTTTTTAATATCTACTTTAGTTTCTGAAGCTGTATAAAATCGACAAATGATAAGCAGAATGAATATGAAAATGCGTCCCTGTACTGAAGGGGTTAATGTCTAATTGTTTTATTCTTTTTCTTATCTCTTTTTCACTCGCTCTTATTTTTTCATGTTTGATTATGCTTAAACCTCCCCCCCCCCCTCTCTCTCTCTCACTAGGTCACATTAGGTTAGGTTAGGCGAGCGGCCGGTCAGCTGATGGTCACGTGGGTCGGTCAGTCAGTCGGTCACCCTCATCACCTGAGTCGCCTATTGATCGCCTGCCGAGGGGTCGATCCGTCTCACTCGATCCACAGCCCGCCGCCGCCAATGATTCGTTTTGGGCCCGCCCGAGGATGAGGCATATGGAAGTGGTGGTGGTGGTGGTGGTGAGGATGATTGTGGTGGTGGTGACTATAATATAATGGTGGTAGTTGTGGGGGTAGTAGTAGTAGTAGTAGTAGTAGTAGTAGTAGTAGTATTGGTGGTGATGGTGGTGGAGTCATGATATATATAGTTATAATGCTTATTAATGTTGATACTGTACTTGTAACCATCAAAAATCAACATTATCATAAAAAAACGATAAATACCAGTACTACCATCACTTAAACAACAACTCAGAATACCACCACCGCTACCACCGCTACCACCACCACCACCACCACCACCGCGAAAAACCTAACAATAAATCTAGCACACATACAAATTTCCGTCCATATCACTCTCTCTTTATGTCGAGGAGCAAGGAACGAGGTGTGAGGCGGTGGTGTACGTACGTGTGACTGAACCTCATGTCCCTGCGTGTTTCACTTCTCGGATTCCCGTGTGTGGGTCGAGCAACAACGAGGTGAATAAGAAGTGTTAAGATCCATTTGCCTAAAACCCCCTTTATTCCCCCACTCCAATTGCTTCACTCACGAACACCATCGAGAAAATGAGTTGGGAAAAAAACACAAGGAAAAAAAAAACGCGATACTTGGATACTTGGTCTGTTGAGAATTGCACGTGTTTTTTTCCTTTTACTTGATTATTTTTTGTATTTACTAAGTTTTAATTGGGTAATGAGAGAGAGAGAGAGAGAGAGAGAGAGAGAGAGAGAGAGAGAGAGAGAGAGAGAGAGAGAGAGAGAGAGCCAGGTTTAGTGGTAATGACAAAAGAGAAATAAAAGAAAACTAGATAAAAGAGCAAAAATATAATGTTAATCAGGTAACAACAGAGAAAATCAAGCCAATGAGAAGGAATAAAGTGAAAGGGAAGTAAAGGGAATGAGAGGTAAAGACTAAAACAAAATAAGGTGAAGAAAGGAACCAAAAAAAGGGAAAGAGAAGAGAAAATAAAACCTAGAAAAACAGAAGCAAGGGAAGAAAGAAAATAAAGGGAGAAGTGGAATACAAGAAAGAAAAAAAGAGAGAGAAACAATGAAAGAAGAAAATTAACTATATCTTAAACATATGAAAGGAGAAAATAGATGTTACTAAGAAGGAATAGAAAACAGAGAAAGTAAATGATAAGAGGAAGTACAATAGAGACAGAACGCGAGAAGACAGAGAGATAAAAATAATAACCATGAACAACTAAAACAAAATAAAGAAAAGGGAAAGAAACAAGGGAAGAGAAGAATAATAGAGATGAAAGGAAGAGTTGGAAGGGAAGACATGAGAAAAGGAAAAGGAACCAAAGAAAAGGAGAGAGTACTGGAAATAACTGTGGTAAGGAAGGAATGATAACAAAAGGGAAAGGAAGGGTGAGGAGGAGGGGGAGGGGGAGGAAGGGGAGGGGGAGGAGGAGCACGAGGAGGTTAGAACAAGAGGAAGACGGGAGTGAGAAAAAAAGAGAGAAGGGAGATATTGGGATGGTGGTGGTGGTGGTGGAGGAGGAAGAAGATGGGTGGTTGAGGTGGCACCATTGTCTTCATCGATTCAGATCCCGGTGGTCAAGGTGGATGCGGCAGCCCTTCATTGCCTTTCGACCAGGATGAAACTACCTGTGAGCACGTAGACATGAAAGGATAATTCTCTCTCTCTCTCTCTCTCTCTCTCTCTCTCTCTCTCTCTCTCTCTCTCTCTCTCTCTCTCTCTCTAAAGCTGCGGTTTGGACCACCTCACGGACGCATTAGCCAGCCAGGTGTCGCCTTACCGCTGTGCTGAGGACGTTCATGCCTTAATTGAACGTAGAGTTTCGAGTTACCGGCGGGGCATCAGCCAGGCAGTTCAGCGAGAAAGTATACGAGTGACACACGATGCTAGCCCGCGTCTCGCTTTGTTCTCATGTGGTTACAAGATTGCTACCATGACGCCTCTCGTGCCTTTTACACCTTCGCTCGTTTAGAAAGCTTGTCTTACCAACACAGCTTACACACGTTACGAGCAGTGCAAAGTTCCTATTCATCTGGCGTATCTGCATAAACGATTCCACGAAGAAACCGCGAGGAAAACACCGTGCTAAAAATACGGAGGTGTAAAACGTGTCACTATTCCCAGATTTCTATTTAGAGCAAGAAAATAGATTGAGGATATTTTTAATCCACTACCGCCCTTGTGATGCCGCCCGGACGCCGTAAAAAGGCCTCGAGTTTCCGACCAAGACTGCTGATAATCCGGGAGAAGCAGCCGCTCGTTCTGCAATTACCTGGTCGATATAATCCAGGTGTTGATGCGCTCAATACAGCGGGCCGGATGTGTGATGCTCGCAGACATCCGCTTCATCATAATGTTACACCTGATGTGAGGGACTCAGACGCTCGCCCAGGTAACAATATCACAAAAAAAAATATACATGAATTTCTTGTACAGGTGACAATTGGAAAACAACGTGGCGCTTATTCCCCGCTGAAGTCACGTTTACTGTGTATATAATTTGCTGCCATTCTCGAGGTATTTTTTCATTCTCGACTCTTTTTATCGCACGTCCTCTCCCGGATCAGGCAATTTCAAGTACATGTAATTTATTAAGGTAACAATTTTTGAAGGCAGTTCCATTTATACCCTTTCTTTCTTTTTTTTCTTTTACCAAGTGATGCCCGTATAAGGTGAGGCTACTGCGTGTTATGAGCGGAAATTGCGTTGATATAGATGGGTAACGGTAAAAAGGGCGCCAAGGACAGTAATGAGGGAAGTGGGAGAGAGCAGTGACAGAAGTATGAGTGTGTAATATGTAGGGTGAGTAAAAAGTGAAGGTGTGAAGGGTGAGTATAGAGAAGGAGAGTGCAAAAAGTGGCGGAATGCGGGTTGCAACTGTAAAGTGTGAGAGTAAAGCATCTGGTATGTTTCCTATTATTATCAGCATTAGAACCCTTTGTTATTTGTCCCTGGCTACTTTGTGAAGATGGACTGTCGTTTTCAACCCTTCCTACTCTCTCTCTCTCTCTCTCTCTCTCTCTCTCTCTCTCTCTCTCTCTCTCTCTCTCTCTCTCTCTCTCTCTCACACACACACACACACACACACACATAGGCCTGTCTACGCCTTGTCCTCCGCTGTGAAGGTTGCATGTCGCTCCCGATTTTTCCTCCAACACGAAACAATAATTAGGCGGATGGTGTGCGTGTGTTATGTGACTTGCCGGATTCTTCATCAGTATTATTAGCGGGCGGCGGATTCCCCTCATTTGTGGCTTAGCGGGCTGGGATAAAAAGAGGGAGCGGTCAGCGGCTGCCTCCTCCTCTTCTCTCTCCCCGGGGCGGCGCGGAGCTCTAATGGCAGGCCGCAATGGCGTTCGTGCAGCGCTCATTTCGCTTGCATCAGTATTATTCAGAGCTATTCGTGTGAGGCTGGCGGGAGGCACTCGCGTGAGATCTTATCGGGCATCAGTTGTACACCTCGATTTGTCTCATCGCAAGAAGGAAAACATTTTCACTTCCTCCAT
The DNA here is from genome assembly GCA_020233015.1 of Callinectes sapidus. NCBI lineage: Eukaryota > Metazoa > Arthropoda > Malacostraca > Decapoda > Portunidae > Callinectes > Callinectes sapidus. The sequence goes on from CM035193.1 coordinate 4,133,619, forward strand.
CTCTAACTTTCTAACCTCGCAAGATAGGCAGGCATGTTGTTAGAAAATGCTTAAGTGTAGGTGTAGCTCAGGTTAATTTTTAGTAAGAGAGGTGTGTGAAGAGTGTGTGAGGAGTAAAGGAGTGGGTGCAGGCCCGATCTGGGAGCTGAAATGAGCGGAGAAATGATATGTGGTAATGTGGAGACAAGACAACACACACCTGACTTGACTGGACTCCGTTTTCTTTTTTTCATTAATTTATTTTTCTATTTTTTTTCAGGTCTGGCAGCGAGTTTTGGTTTGTTAGTATGTCTTCTTATTTTTGTATCTCTCTCTCTCTCTCTCTCTCTCTCTCTCTCTCTCTCTCTCTCTCTCTCTCTCTCTCTCTCTCTCTCTCTCTCTCTCTTACGCGGCTGGCTGGTTGGGTAAGTCAGAAGATGTTAGCAGGGTCTTCCATCACTCCTCCCTCTCTCCCTCCCCATACCTTCGCTCTGTCTCGTCTCTCCTTCTCTCTACACGTACCTCCCTCTCACTCTCTCATCTTTTCTTCCTCATTTACTAACTTTCTGATCTCGCTTGCTATTACTGTTACTTTGTCATCTAGCTATCTCACTCATGCCAATAGTGTTTAATATTTACCATCCTATAAATCTAAACTCTAATATATCGAAATAAATCATAAGTAAAAATGTTGCAGTTATTGGAAAGGAATGTTAGTAAGTAGAAGTGATTAAACACGTACAGGCACAAGAGACTGAACTATTAGGAGAAAATTACTGACATGTATACAAAGGAAAGAAAAAGAATAGAAAAATTGATAAGAATATATTGTAGTTGAAGAAAATGGGAATACCGCATCGAAATAAGATAGTCTGACGGCATTGTCTATCAAGTAATGAAAATCTGAAAGAAGAATAAAAGCATGAAAAAGAGAGTCAAATAAAGATAAGTAGAATGAAGGAAAAAAATACAACCGCTGCCAAAGGTTTCCAGAGCAGCGTGAGCGAAAGAAGAGAAGAGGAAAAGTAGATGGTCAACTCTGATGAAGGGGAAAAAAAAGTACCTAGAAGAAAGAAAAAAAAAATACAAGACCCTCTTCAAAAATTCCACTTAAAAATTCCTTTCACTCCCAACTTTTCATAATACACTCAGGTAAACAAGACGATTTTTCTTACCTGTGTATACATCTCGAAACGATACACGCCTTGCCTCAGCCTCCCACCACGCCCCATCTGATTCCTCCCCCTCCCTCCCCACCCGCACCCTTCACCCTCTCTTCCCCACCCCTACCCTTTCCCTGCTACCGCCTCTACCCGTCCTTCCCCAGGTCTTACCCATCACCACTCCTCCCCGATCCTTCCTCCAGCTCACCATCCCATTACGCCCTTCCTAACGCCCCCAACACTCCCCTCGCGCCCCCGACTGGACATCCCCATTAATTCAATAGTGTTCATTAGTCGGCCAACATCTAATCAGTCATAATACCCTGATGGAAAATCATTACTGGGAGAGCCCTGGCTGGACGCGTCTAGGAGAGAGAGAGAGAGAGAGAGAGAGAGAGAGAGAGAGAGAGAGAGAGAGAGAGAGAGAGAGAGAGAGAGAGAGAGACTGGAATAAGATTGAGAGTGCGCGCTGACACACACACACATACACACACACACACACACACACTATACAAAGTCTATACATACTCTTTATATCCTCATCCTACATAAACACACACACTCCCCCCACTTCCTCCTCCTCCTCCTTCTTTCTCTACTACTAGTGCTGTTCCCTTTTCCCCTTATACCCCCGAAGCGAGCCAGCAAGCGAGCGAACCACCTGCCTCATACACTGATAACCGCCTCATACATTTATACATTAATCTCGTCCCTGGGCGGCCTCCGGTTCTTTGTTCTTGGCGGCGTCCTCACTGAGTCGAGTGTACTGGCGTGTGATAGTCTTCGGAATTTCGTAATTTGTTGTCTCCAAGTTTTCAAAATTGCCAAGGCAGAAGAAATTTTCTCTCACAAAACTTTACACACACAAGACGGCCGGACGGGGACCAGTGGAAGGGAGGAGAGGAGGGGGCGGTGGTGGTGGTGGTGGTGGATGAGGGGCGTGGGTTGAGGCAGTGGTAGGAGGAGGAGGGATTGATTGAAAGATGGGAGGAAAGTGAGGGGTGGATTAAAAATGAAGGATTAGTAATGTTGTTCTCTTTCTTCCATAGTGTACGTACATTTTCTTCACCTTTCCTAACGGTAGTGGCAAAATTTGGTAACTTTTAACCTTCAATCTTCACTTTCTCCATCTTTCTTCCTTTACTGGACATGAAGGATATCAAAAAGCTAACTCAACTATTATTCAACGTCTAAATACTCAAATGCACACGCACACACGCGCACACGCACACCCCCCCCCCCCCCACACACACACACACATTAACTTATTTTTAATCAATGTAAGGTAAGATTAAATTAGAGTTCTATGGTAACACATGTGTACATTTTTTGCTTGTTCATCTGTAGAAGTCATTATTTTCTTTTGGTAAGTTTTATAATTATATACCAATTACACTAATGAACGACTTAAGTGACCCTAAAATGACTGACCATAGGAGATAATTAGAGAAGAAGGATGAGGAGGAGGAGAAAGGGAAGAGGAAGAAGAACAAGAACAAGAAGAAGAGCAACAAGAAGAAGAACAACAACAACAAGAACAAGAACAACAAGGAGAAGAACAACAATACGAGCAAGAACAACATGAACAAGAAGAACAAGAACAAGAACATGAAGAAATATAAGAAGAAAAATGTGAGGAACAAGGACAAGAACAAGCAGAACAATATGATGAAAACGATGAAAATAAGCAAAACAGTAATGAAAATAGAATATACAACAGTACTACAAACGAGAGAGAGAGAGAGAGAGAGAGAGAGAGAGAGAGAGAGAGAGAGAGAGAGAGAGAGAGAGAGAGAGAGAGAGAGAGAGAGGTGGTAAGGGAAGCAGGGGTGTATGTAAGGAGGAGTGAGGGCAGGTAACACACAGCCTCTGGGGTATGGGTTAGTAATTTGCATAATATTCCATTCAAACTGCGGGCGCTCAGGTGATAGATTAACAAGGAAATTTAACTAATAGGTCATGTTTACAAACTAGTGAAGCAAGTTCCAACCGCAAGACTCATTTCTCAGCGAAGGAAGGAAGGAAGGAAGTAGAGAGAGAGAAAGAAATAGAGGAAGGGGAGAGTTAAGATAATAGATCAAACAAATGGTGAAAGGAAATGAGAGATGAAGGGGAAATTGTCACAGAAATGCAAAAGAGAAATAGATTAGGGTAATTAAATGTACGATGATTTAGTAATGCCAATAATTCAATGACATTATGAACTGTGGAAGATAAGACAATTTAGATAAAGAAAAGTAGATAGAGAACAGGAAGGTTAGGTAAATATAAAAAAAAAATAATAATGGCACAAAAATTATTAATAACAGCCAGTGGAGCAAATAGGAAAAAAACATGAAACAGAATTTGTCACCGAATAAAAAAAAAAGGAGAAAAATGTGAAAATGATGAGAGGAAAGGAGAAAATCACTTAGAGGACAAGAAAAAATGTCCAGTCACTCAATGAGATATAAAGAAATAGCAATGTGAAGAAAAAACTTGTCAAAATGTCTCCAAATAAGGAAAGTAAAAATTGAAAATATTATGGAAGGTGGAAACAACATAACCACTTAATGAACTGTAAAGAAATATAAGAAAAAATGAAAGAAGAAAATATCAAAAAGTAAGAAAAAAATATATAAGAGAAGGGGGGGGGAAATGTTGCCGAGAAAGACGGAATAACGAAACGGGGCAAGATAAATACAGGAAGTCAAGGCAAGACACGTTTCACCCATCACCGCCACCACCGCCTCCACCTCCATCACCACCACTCATCACTCCAGGGACCGTCAACCACCCATCCACCCACCCATCCACTTCCCCGCCCCCCCAGTATCTCACAACACCACAATTACCATCACGAACACCATAACAGCCACATTTACTCTCACCATTGCCATCAAGCCCTTCATCACCATCCGTCCATCACCATCTGTCCATCACCAACACCACCCCTTCGCTTCCCGTATATGAGCTTTCACCACCATCACCGCCACCACCGTCGTTCGTTCCCTTTTTGCTGAGTTATGAAACACACATTAACTGAAATGCCGCCTATTATAATGTGCTGGTTACTCTATATAAGGAATGTTGGTCACTTCCTGCAGGTTGTGATGTATTGCTCTCATCCTCAGGCGTTTGTTGCACTTCCTTTTTTGTCGTAGTTTCTTTCTTTGTTGATTACCTCTCTCCTCGCTAGAAATATTACTGTAAGTCGTACTGTATTACCTAAGTGGGGATGTATGATAGTAAACACAAATATCTCTCTATCTATCTATCCAGTCATACGTCTATCTATCTTTCTCTCTTTCTCTTTCATCTGATTAAGAGATCGTTGAATATATTAAAATGCAAATTATATATGTTTCATGATGTATAAATGATTTTTTTTTCATGTTATTAATTGCTGTCATTAGCAAACCTGATATTAAAAGAAAATAATAACGTGTTTGTAGTCGTTGCTATTAATTTCCCACAGATTGGTAAGTATGTGAAAAGTATCTATCGTTAAATAAAAAGTAAACGTAAACCGTTATGAAGAAAAAAAAATGGATCCTATCTCCTATTAATTTCACGCTGGGATTCTACAGGAAGGAAACTGTCTCATGGATACACCTTGTCACTTGATCCAAGACAGTCATGGTCTCTGCTCATGACCGATCAGGCTCCGTGGGTACAAACAATGGACCGCCACGTTACTATACGCCGCTCACCCCTCGACGTGCCAGGGATTGTTCTGGGCACTGGCAGCCACGCCTTGGTGCCTCTAAATGAAGGGAACAGGTGCGTCACGTAGAGCAGAGACTGAGAGGGAGACTGAGAGAGGGATGGATAGAATCTACATATAAACTTAACTGTTGTATGAGCCTCAGCTGCCGCGTCCATTGTATGCCGCGCGAGTTGAGACACGAGACAGAGGGTGAGAACGATGATGACAAAAAAAGAGAGAGAAAAGGGGAACAATGAGTGTTGTAAGCCCTCCCCGAGTTGGTAAAACCCGATCTTCATCTATCACTCCTGCCCATCCCTCCGCCACTCCCCGCCGTAACACGACGCCCCTTACGACATATTAATCACAGGGACGCGCTTTTCTCATGCAAATACCGGGCACACGTACGTGGATTAGCGACGTGCCAAAGGTCGTCCCAGTCACTCGTCGTGTCACGGGTCGTACATCACTCCCTTACCCACGACCCCGATAACCCAACACGACCCCTGCCCAATTCCTCCCCGTAAAGCGAAGTTGTAAAACGGGAAGTGGAAATTAGTAGTAAGGGGAAAGGAAAAGGGTTGTTTCTTGTTTGGTATCAGCGGGTGTGGCGAGGGAACGTGCAATGGGCGCTGGTGTGGGGACTGTAATCTGTGGCGACCAACACACGGCCCTTTCATAAACAAATGTAATCGAGCGTGCGATTATATTAGGAGTATCAAGGCACGTGCCAGGTGGAAAAACAGAGAGAGAGAGAGAGAGAGAGAGAGAGAGAGAGAGAGAGAGAGAGAGAGAGAGAGAGAGAGAGAGAGAGAGAGAGAGAGAGAGAGAATGTTTAGTGCGTTAAGTAATATTTGATACTGTGAAAATACCTATACAACGTAATATAGTACTTGTTAAGGTCACACACACACACACACACACACACACACACACACACACACACACACACACACTCTATACAATAAGTGACACAGCTGCCAGAGGAACACTTAAGTACATACCCGAGCATTACCACAAATGCGCTAATGCTTGACGGGACCTCCGACATCAGGCGCCCTCCTTAACCACAAGGATTAAGAGAGCAAGAAAAAAAAAATGCAGAAAAATAATCACTTTACACCAGCATTACCCACTGGAGCATCCCTTCAACACAGCATCCCAGACCAGCACTAAATTCAGACTAAGATATTTAGAGCAGGATAAATCGTTGCATATGTAAATAAGTTGCTCCAAAAAAATCATTATAAGAAAGACTCCCAAAGAGACAAGTTCACTATCCCTCTCGCTGTACACTCGGGAAAATCTTGACTGACACACGCGAGTGGGTCTAATTCTCTTCCGGTCAGCTTAGCGGCGCCGGAGATGCGGGACGCCCTTGTGCATACAGTGTCTGGCTTACCGGCGACCCTTGGCCTCGTGCGCTCCGTGGCAGATCCAGCCAAACGCCTCGATTACGCGGATCACTTTCCCGAGTTCTCGTCTCCCTGAATTTACGAGGTGAGAAAACTCGAGGATGATGATAAGCAAAGTTGATGAAGTTTGTAGTTTACATTTTTATTTTTCCTTCCATTAGTTTTATGTTAAGTGTATCGTCATTTGTTACGCTTGGTCATCCACGAGTCAGCCTCATGGCTTATTATGTCACCTACTCCCTTGCTGTTATTTATATACTTTCATCACACACTTCCGGTTTACGTTTACGTCTATGGAACAGCTTAACTTGACGTTTAAATAGACGATGAACTTGTGGAAAAATTACTAAACGACTATTTATGTGCTTTGTTGCTACGTGATTTTCATCCTCGATGTTTTCATGAAATAGGATTCGATTCTTTAGCTATATCACAACAAAGTGACAAGGCGCATCACAGCTCCCTCCTCAAGTTTCGTGGGCCGCAGCGCCTCATTAGTTAAGGGGCAGGGCAGCGGGAGTCCGTCTGGCAAAGAGCTTTATCTCTTGCCCGCCCGATAGTGGCCACAACACCACTAAAACCTGTTATTAGTGTTGGCAACCGAACGATCGCGAGATAAGACTCATGTATTCTCCTCTCTCACCCCACGTCACCTCCCTGTCTCGCCCGCCACCCGTCTGCACGCCCGTTCCAACCCCCCTGTCCTCCCACACCTCTCACGCTGGGCGGTTGAGGTGTCTTGAGAGGCTTCGTGGGCTCCCCCTGCGTGGCGGAATCGGCTGACTTTCTCCAGCTGTGGCCCAGAGATGGTGAGGGGAGATCGAGTCTAATTAACGAGGTCTCTCCCCCACCTGCCTCCAGAGTTATAGCTTTTAGTCGTACAATACTGGTGCCCCTGACCTCGGTATAAGGCTCAGCTCGTTTATATGTCAACACGCCTCAACAGTTATATTGCCTTCTCAGCTGCACGGCGATGGGAATCCGCAAGAAATGACTCGGGCGTTTTCCAGTGACGTGTTGACGAGCACCTGTCGATGAGGTCAGGTCGTAATTACGAGGGCGGGGCCGCTTCCCCGTCGGCCCGGTGACCTCCCCACCAGTACCACAGCACCAGCGTTCCCAAGTTCAATAACCATCTTACAAGGACTGTCAAAGGGCTGTTCTGCCTCTGGGTCACACTTCAACTTCATCCCGCCCCGAGGACACTCAGGGGCGTGGTCGAGGTAAGCCTCTGCGTCATAACGGGGTCCGGTGTGACTAGTCAGGTATTCACACCAGCATTTCCGATGCCCGCATGATTTCAACCATTGTCAGAGGCTATCGTTCGAACAGCGACGACTGGCAAGGCGTGTGGATGAAGCATTGTGAATTAGAGATGAAGGGAAGGGGAGGGAGAGCCGCGGGGCTCATTTTCTCGTGTCACCGGTATAAAGGGGTGGCTCCTTTCCCCCACACCATACCATCGGCCGACCCAGTCCCAAGAAACCACCCGCCTCCCTCGTATGGTTAACTTTTCGCAACTTTTAGCGAGCAAAGTCGTAAATCCAAGTGTTCACCATAGGACAACGAGACAACAAGCAGAAAAACAACCTGTCGGTCAAGACACGCGCCCCAAACATCCTCAGGTGAATTAATAAACAATGAAACAGGAGTAAAAATGACCTTTGTTTCCGCACATCTGGCACACGAGAAGCGCAAACGAGACAGTATCAAAAATTTCTTTGACTTTATGGAAGAGAAGCGTGTGAGGCCAACACCGACAGGCAGCACCCTTGTGGCCCTTCGTCAGGAGGGCCAAGATGCCCCGCTCAACGCCCGGGGCATTGCCTCGTCCCGGCTTTGGTTCAGATCTAAAGCGGGATAAATAATATAATAAATGTCACTCCTCAAACACATTCCTTGGCCATTTAATTTCTCTATGCTTTTAATCGCCGGGACTTTTGAATAGAGCTGGTTTGTGGGCGCCTTCCCAGAGCGACCGCTAAGCTGCTCTGGTTTTCGTCCATTTTCAAAACTTTTCGAATCTCTGTAAGGTGATGAGAAGGAAGGCGAGGCGAAGTGCTAGCTAGCGTTCAGTAATAAGAATAATTTTAATGCGTCCTGATATATATAATATGTTCTTGATTAGGAGACCAATACTAATAGTAATAATAATGATAATAATAATGATGATGATAATAAAAATAATAATAATAATAATAATAATAATAATAATAATAATAATAATAATAATAATAATAATAATAATAATAATAATGATAATAATAATGAATAACAGTAATAATAATAATAATAATAATAATAATAATAATAATAATAATAATAATAATAATAATAATAATAATAATAACAATAATAATAATAATAACCCTAACAATAACAAGAGCAACAGTAAGAGTAATCCTTACGGCGCCAGCATAAGAGCAAGTAGCAGAAGTAGTAGCAATTACCATTAATTAAGTTTCTTACTTTATGAACCCTACTTACCGATCTCTCCACCACCACCACTACCACCACCACCACCACCACCACCACGAGCACGCAAGACAGAGGAGCCACAAGTAGACAGACACAGAGAAAGAGAGAAAGAGAAAGGCTGACACGAAAAAAGCTTGAGGATCACCCTCCGTCTGGCTGACACCTGCGAATGTCAAGGCGAATCGCGTGCGCCCATGGGTCACCTGAGTCATTTAGTAGACTCTTAATTAGTACCAAGGTGCACAGAAGGCCCGAGTATTGATTCTCTCTCTCTCTCTCTCTCTCTCTCTCTCTCTCTCTCTCTCTCTCTCTCTCTCTCTCTCTCTCTCTCTCTCTGGCCGTGATGAAAGGCGTGCAGGATAGTTTATCGTTTTTATTCACCCATTTGCGTGCGTGAGGGAAGTGTGTGTGTGTGTGTGTGTGTGTGTGTGTGTGTGTGTGTGTGTGTGTGTGTGTGTGCGTGTGTGTGTGTGTGTGTGTGTGTGTGTGTCGTTTGTTTTTGTTTGCAATCAATAAACTTTTTTTCTTTTTATCAGTTCCAGCTTAGGTCAGAGCTGCTCTCTCTCTCTCTCTCTCTCTCTCTCTCTCTCTCTCTCTCTCTCTCTCTCTCTCTCTCTCTCTCTCTGTAACTATTTTTCCTGCCCTTTCAAGCACTACTTCTGTTTAAGTTATTTAAGTTCATCTATGGATCATTGTTCTTTTATTTATTTATTTTTTATTTTTTTATTTTTTTGCTTTTCTCTGCACATGAGTATTATTTGCATCCATCCATCCATCCATACAAGTAGGCAGTCAGACACACAGACGAATAGAATAACAGTTAAAGATTGATTGATATATAATTAATTAGATAGATAGAGTAATTAGATAGATAGATAGATAGATAGATAGATAGATAGACAAATGTGTACATATTAAACAGACAGTCAGACACAGACACATAGAAAGATAGTTAAAGATTGATAGATACAGAGGTAATCAGATAGATAAAACAAATAGATAAATAGACAGATAAATAGATAGATAGGCAAGTATGTACATATTAGACAGACAGAGAGAGAGAAAGAGAAATAAAAAAAAGATAGGTAAAGATAGATAGATAGATAGATAGATAGATAGATAGATAGATAGATAACTAGGGGGTTCAGTAAGTAAGTAAGTAAATAGGAAGGATTGATGAATAGATATGCCACGATAGATAGATAGATAGTTAAATAGATAGATAGATAGATAGATAGATAGATAGATAGATAGATAAACATTAAAAGTTCCCATCTATCCATTTAACTTTCTGCATCTATATTTATTCCTCTCTTTTAACATACTCTATCCAAACCATCGTATGTGTGTGTGTACGTGTGTGTGTGTGTGTGTGTGTGTGTGTGTGTGTG
>CM035193.1:4173201-4195137 GCA_020233015.1 Callinectes sapidus
GGAGAAAAGACGTGGGCGGGGAAGGTTATGCAAGGCTTGGTCCATTTATGAAAAAAAAGAAGAAAGGATGAGGAGACTGACGAGGTGGAGGAGGAGGAGGAGGAGGAGGAGGTGGTGGTGGTGGTGGTGGTAGAAGAAAAAGGGCAGGATTTATAAGAGGAAAAAGGAAGATTAAGAGAAGAAAATTAATGAGGAAGGAGGAAAAAAAAGTCAGGTTTGTGAGAAAAGACGTGTGAGAAAAGCAAAAAAAAAAAAAACAATAATACACATAAACGCGAGGAATGAAGAAGAAAGAATGAGGAAAAAAAAAGAGATATATAAATTAATGAAATTCTCACTAATAAAGATACACGACAGTAACTAACGAAAATAAAAATAAAATAAATAAACAAAGCAAAGGAAGAAAAAACAAAAATATCACAAGAATTCAAAGCAAGCAAGAAAGAGAGAAAGAACGAAAAACAGAAATTTAAGGCAAAAAAAGAGGAACGTAAAGATACACACCCAATAATTAAGACGACTCGCGCACAGAAGATAAAGAAAACCAAAAACACGACCAAGCATTAATATAAAAAAGTAAAACACTCCATAACACCTTTACCTGGCTGATTAGCGTTCGATACCACACCTGTCTCAATTTCCGATAGGGGGTGGGGGGCAGAGAGGGGGAGACGGAGAGAGAGAGAGGGAGAGAGAGCAGAGTCACTGTAAATACTAACCCAAGATAGGAGTCCCGCCTTATCACTTTAAGACTCGGAGATCGCACGTCCGCCCTCCACAACACCTGCTATTATCACCCCTCACCCCTACCTTCCCTCCCCCTCCCCCTCACCACCTCTCCTCTCCTCTCTCCCTCCCGCGCCGATGCACAGATAAGACTTAAGTGCGAGTGAGCACGGCAAAAAAAGAAAAGTGGAAAAAAAGGTGAATCCACGCATCGAGGGAGGTGACCACGTCGGCGTGAGAGGGACGCATCGCAGAGGAGGAGGGAGAGTCGCGTGGAGGCATTGCAAGACGAGAAAAGAGTGAGGGAAGGTTCAGGTAAAGACAAGAATTAGAAGGGTAGTCTTCAGTGTGATTGCTGCGGGAGGTACGATGTATAAGACTGCTTTCTTTAATTCACAAGGGGAAAAAATGCGTACAAATGAGTGAGGAAGAGAATTTATCAGGTGAAAATTTGAAAAGAAAATTATGCTACATATTACAAGACAATGCGTAACGTATAAGGAGTGTATACTTTTCAGTGGTATGAGAGAAAATATGGCAAATGCAGGAAGGAACAATAAAGACAGAATACCAGAGCATACATGTGCTTACGTGCAATACGAAACACGTGTACTTCAGCATATTTCTTGGAAGAAGGAGCAGCTGACTTAGATGTTTCTTTCACCTGGACGTGCATTAAATGATCACCTGAGGAATTAAATTATAAGAAATGGCATAATGAACAAACTTTATGAATACTATTTGGCAGCGTAACAAGATAATCCAAGTGTTTCTTACGACTTTGATTAGTTGCATTACACACACACACACACACACACACACACACACGCACACGCGCACACACACACACACACACACACACACACACACACACACACACACACACACACACACACACACACACACACACACACACAGAAGAGGACGTAAATCAGTAAATCATCACCAGGATCTCCTTGACGAGCACCTGAGAACCCCCAATTAAAGCCACCACGGTCAAAACAACATTCGCACAGGTATTTAGCTTCCCCCTTCGAAGTCCCTCTGGTGTGTGCGGCTCCTGAGTGTGGTAATGACGAGAATTGCCACAGTTGAATCGACGGTCCAGCTTCCTGCAGCGGTAATTTTTGGAGAAACACCGGAAGAGGGTCATGAAGAAGGATAAAAGGCCCCTTCCCGAAGCCGCGGCGCCGCTTTTAAGTATAAATGAAGGCGATGAAAACAAGAGGAACAATGGACGGTGAGCGAAGTGAAGGGCGCTCTCTCCTGCACGTGATATAGAACACTGACATGAAAAGTAATGGTGTGTGTGTGTGTGTGTGTGTGTGTGTGTGTGTGTGTGTGTGTGTGTGTGTGTGTGTGTGTGTAATGGTTTAATACACACCTGATACATTATTTATGTCAATTAGATGGAAAATAAAAAAAAAGAATAAAAAAAGTGGCCAAAATTACATTCTTCCTTTCGTAAACAATGTCCGGGTTAGAGGCTTCGTTCTCGTCTTCCTTTTATTCCTTTTTCCTCTTTTCCTCTTCCTTTTCCTCCTCTTCCTCCTCCTCCTCTTCTTCCTCCTCTTTCTCGTCTCTCTCCTCCTCCAACCTGTCACCAACATGTCATCTTCCGCTTCCTTTCCCCTGCCACAAAACTCATTCTACCTCTACTACCTACCCTTTCTCTTCCTTTTCCCTCCAACTTCTTCTCTTCCTATTCACTCCTTTCTATTATCCCTTTTTTATCAGTAACTACTTATTGTAATGTATCTAGTAACTATACTCTCTCTCTCTCTCTCTCTCTCTCTCTCTCTCTCTCTCTCTCTCTCTCTCTCTCTCTCTCTCTCTCTCTCTCTCTCTCTCTCTCCCTCTCTCTCGTCAGTCAGTCAGTCAGTCAAGACCCGCAGGACACAACACACTTATGCAGCCACACGTTCCAAGCCTCTCAGCCTCTCTCGAGTTGCGTTTCGGATATTAGTGTTGGCTGTTATTGCTCCCTTGCGTCCAACTCCTGGAGTCTCAGTTTGTAATCTACTTCTCCTTGTTCCTTCCTTTTTGCTCTTTCTCTTCCTCCACTGTTACTCTACTACTGCTTTTGTTTTGTTTTTTTCTTTTAATGCTGTTACTTTCCTTTAATCGTGTTGATATGCATTTTTTACCGCTTCTAACGTTATCTTAGATTTGTCGTTGTACTGAATAAATTATTGATTTATGTCTGTTTTTTATCATTAACTGAATTCTTTGCACGACATACTGAATAAATAAATGGACGTCATGCCTCCTCCTCTCCCTCCTCCTCCCAAACCGTCACGTCACCATCCCTGCTTGCTCCTCCATTCTCCTCCCCTCCCCTTCCCTGCATACCTTCAGGGTCGTCACCCATCCTCCCCTCCCTTGCCTTGGCTTCCACTCACTCCTCAGTAATCACCACCTGGCAGTGACTAATTACCTGGAGCAAACGATAATTATGTCCAATTAATTTAGTGAGCTGCGTGGTCCACCGTGTCATTACAGTCTGGCTGGGTTTTATTAATAATGCACAATTCAGGTTCAGGGAAGTATTTGCATACTTAGCACAACCGGTAACTTGCACACGCTGGATATAAACACCGGTGACTGTTTGATAAATACGGCAAAGAAAATTCTCAACTGGCGTAAAAGAAAACTCACAATAAACAATCATAGCTATTTTCATTATGAGTAGAGAGAGAGAGAGAGAGAGAGAGAGAGAGAGAGAGAGAGAGAGAGAGAGAGAGAGAGAGAGAGAGAGAGAGAGAGAGAGAGAGAGGGGAGAGATAAAGAGAGAGAATCAATTTAATCTGGCCCGAGTATAGAACATGTTTCCCTACTACTACTATTACTACTACTACTACCACTACTACTACTACCACCACCACCACCACCCATCCTATCCTAACTTCAAAAAAACCTAAGAAAATTAAAAAAAAACTTCATAAACAAACAAAAACAAGATTAAATTCCCAATATCACGTAACTAAGACTACTACCACTACTACTACTACTGCTACTACTGCTACTACTACTGCTCCACCCACCCCATCACTCCAGCAGGCAATACTAACCTGGAAACACACTTATTGTACAAAAACACACTATTTCTGCCATTAATTCTTGTCACTTCTAATGTACCACGTGGGAAGGCTGCAAAAAGTACAATCTTAACCTAGCTTTGGTCATCTTAATGTTCATGTTTTTTATTACTAATTCTTGTTTCCTGAGGGTTTTCTTGTGTTATTTTGGTTATTTGTATTTTTGTTTTGTCTTTTATTTTGGTTGTTTCATTGTTGGGGTATTTGTTTTCATTTTAGTTATGTGTATTTGAAGGGTTGCAATGTTAACAAACCTCAAGATGCCTAAATCATTCACTAACACTTGCTCTATTGAAAAAAAACACGTAGAATAATGTAAAAGGACTTATTTATATTATTGGGAAGTAATATTTAAGGTGTTTAGACGAGAAATAAGGTTATAATGATACAAACTAACCACCACCACCAGCTGTAAGGGCGGTGGTGGTGGTGGTGATGAGTGAAGCCTCGACACACCTCAAAACCCTCACAACTTTATGATTTTTTAATGATAACACCCGTGACTCCATGTTTTTCTGTATATTATATTAAGGTTTATTACTCTACAAGGCAATGGTGAAGGGGTTAATGTTTGTTGAAGTGAATATTTTTGTGTTGGGGTGGTTATTGACTCTCTCTCTCTCTCTCTCTCTCTCTCTCTCTCTCTCTCTCTCTCTCCATTAAAAACTTCTAATATTCCTGTCTTTTTCCGTCCCAGTTCATATTTCCACCGTACCCTAGTAAGCTGGGGTCGGTTTAGGGTCCCTCTCCCTCTCTCTCTCTCCTTTGGTAATCCCCCTCCCCCCTCCCCTTCCCCTATGGCCTCCCGTCACTCCCCCCACTAACCACCACCTCCACCCAGCTGTCTCTTTTCCTTAATCTCTGTTCCTTCACCCACAAAACATATGTACTATAATAGAGCTTAGAGTCACATTAATATCATACTTTGTCTAGTCATTGTTATTATACTTTGCTTAGAGTTACATTAATATTATTCTTTGCTTAGTCATTTCATTATTATTCTTTGCTTAGTCATTTCATTATTATTATTATTCTTTGCTCAGTCATTTAATCATAATCATACTTTGCTTAGGCTCATTTTATCATTATTATTCTTTACTCAGTCATTTTATCATTATTATTCTCTGCTTGGAGTCATTTCACCATTATTATTCTTTGCCTAGTCATTTCACCATAATCATTCTTTCCTTAGTCACATAATTAAATCCACCACTAATACCCCATAATTATTCTTTGCCAAGTCAATTAATATCCAGCAGACCTTAGAACTGAAAGATATAAGTTAACAATACAGAAATCCAATGTTTGTTCACTTCCAGTCCAGCAGATCACCATTACTCTGAAGGAAATCCCATTAGATCCTCAAAACACTATAGGGAAGAACCTGTACATTACTCAGTGAAGTCAGGAATGTACACAGTTAAGAGTGGCTGATGTGTGAGGTGAGGCTGGGAAAGGAACACTCCATACAAAAAGATAACACTACCATACATACATAGTAACACAACCATACATATATAGTAACAACCATACATACATAGTAACACAACCATACATACATAGTAACACAACCATACATACAGTAACACAACCATACATACATACTGCCATTACTACACCATACAACCATAGAACCATACTTTGGCTGGTGAGGTGTGGTGAGGCAGGGAATATTATAAGGAACACACTCCATACAAAAGGATAATACATACCCATACATACATACACACTTCCATTCTTAAACTTACCATACAACCATAGAAACTACACTTTTCATTCTATTAATCTCTCCATCTCCTCCCTCTCTCTCTCATTTTAACTTACAGGAATAGTGTTTAGTATGTCTGGTAACAGTTGATGGATGTTAATATTGTAGATATATTTGAGAGAATAGCAAAATTTTTTATCTTTCCTCATTCATCTTTTCTCTTCTTCATACTAAACACACTCAAAAGTATCTTTCCTCAATCATCTCTCTCTCTCTCTCTCTCTCTCACACACACTTAATGGCATAATAAAAGATAAAAGTACACAAAAATTGGTTTTATTCATACATTTACAGCCTTGAAATATATTAAAAATAAAAACAAAACATAGAAAAAAAGGTAATGTTTTTTGTGATTTTTTCTTTTTTTTGAATGTAGAAAGTCTCCACTGTACAGAAAAGGGTTTTGTCTGTACACCAGGAATGTTCCACAATATATAGACTTTTTTGTTTTTCTTTTTTTGTCACTTGTGGGGCAAAATCACAAGATATTTTTCAGTTTTTTTGTATAAATACTTTTTTTTATAAGGTGGCAGCATTAGACACGAAGAAGAGGAGGAGGGAGGAGGAGGAGGAGAGGAAGAGGAAGGAGGAAGAGGAGGAGGATTAAGGAGATAAAAATATTGGCGGGTAACTATAACTCTGTGAGGTCAGGTTAGGTCACGCAGCAAGGCGATTTCTGAGGTCACACGGTTCACATCTCGACCTTTGACCCTCAGTAAGCCGTGCCGTTCATGGTATGCTGATGCTGATGATGTTGCTGCTGGTTATAGTGGTGTTGGTGGTGCTGGTTGTTGTTGTGATGGTGGTTGTGGTTGTGGTGGTGGTGGTGGTGGTCGCGGCGCCCCTGCCCCCCATCAGTAGGGTTGGTGCCTCGCCTGCTGCCTCCCGCGCTGGCTCTTCCCATCATAACCTTGCCCGCCACCTGGTAAGGGCCAACACCGCCATAAATAATGAGTCTCAGTACTAAATGTAACTCCCGCCACCTCACCCCCTCACCCCTCACCCCACACCTACACCCGTACCCTCCCCCACCCATCCCACCCCACTAGTAGTACAGTTATGATTAAAATACTTCATTAATTTAAAACTTAATTAGGGTACAATATACATACACACTTCACTCTCTCTCTCTATTTATACAACACATACATACACTTCACTGCCTCTCTCTCTCTTTTTACTTTAAGACAATACAGACACACTTCATCTCCTCTCTCTTCTTTCCTCCAATCAATACTTATACACTTCAAAACACACACATACATGCTATCTTTACTTTCCTCCTCCTCCTCTGTCAATCAAAACACACATTCATTACTTCAGTTCCAACCCCCTCAGCTGTTTCTCTCTCTTCACTAACAAACACACTCACTAGTTTGACATTTCCTCCGTTTTTTTCCATCACACACACACATACACAAACTCCACTAATAAAATCATTAACCACTTCACTGCTCCACTCTCTCTCTCTCTGTCACACACTCATTACTTCACTTTCCCTCCTCTCTCTCTTTCTGTCACAACACATTCATTCTATCTCCTAATGATGCTATCTATAATGCTTAACACAATAGTACAACACACACACACACACACTGCCCATGTCTCTCACAAATACACACTAAATATTCCTCCTCTCTCACATCAGCAATAAAATCAACACTTATTAACTCTCCTCTCCCTCTCCCTCTTCTTTAAATTACAATAAAAACTCAATTATTTGCTGATAACCTCTCTCTCTCTCTCTCACAATATCCTTCATTACTTAATTACTTTACTTATTAATGCAAAATCTGGAAATCCTTACATATATATATAGATTAGCATATACCACTATTATCAAGGCTTCTATCACACACACACAGACAGACAGACAAAATAAACTGATAATATTTCAAGACACCACCGCCACCACCACCTCCTCCTCCCACTACAGCTATCATTACTTCACTTTGTTGTTATAACTTGAACTAATAATATTCAAGTCAACAGTAAGTCTGTCCACAACACTCAGTAACTTAGAGGAAATAATAGAAAGTTGAATTATGTTGCTATTACCTCACAACCCTTCAAACACACACACACGCACACACACACACACTGGTAATCTGTTATGAAGCTAATTATGAAACACTTGTATTAGGGAGCTGTGTGTGTGTGCGTGTGTGTGTGTGCGCGTGTGTGGCTTGTTCTCCAGGGATATAATAATGTGAGCTTAGTTAATAAAGGCTGTCAATGCTTTACTGGTGAAATGAATTATATATATTAAGGTTTTGAAGTAATTTGTTGCAAGCTTGTTGAAATATTTTGCAGTTAATACGTTTAGTTCCTTAAGATTCTAACCAGTTATTGAAATATTGTTAAATGTGACAAATATATGACTTAAGACCAAACTGATGATTAAGAAACACTTTTGTAAAACTTAAGTCAATATTTAATCATCTTTACTACTGAGACCCAAATAAGAGGCAACCCTAACAAAAACCACTCCTAACCTTAACCTACCAAACACAACAATCAACTTCCTTTCCTGCTGCTGATAGTAACACCCTTAATAACACTACCACTACCACACAACCCTACCACAGCCTCGCCACACCACACCACCACCACCACACCCCAGCACCTGCCGAGGACGCGACACCACCAACACCACACCACACCACCACACCACCCCATCTCGTCTACAACTGACCTTCACTTCTTTACATATCTTTGGGCTTCTTGAGGTTGTTCATCGAGTCTGTTTTCTCTCCCCTTTATGCACACCACCCAGCCTCTGCCCTGCCCACAATAAGAGCAGAATCAGTCAGAAAATAAGGAATAAAAAAATAAAGATAAAAAAATGTGACACTTCTGTTTTTTTTTTTTCATGAGTTTTTTTTGGGAAAGATCGATTTGGCGTTTTTAATTCTTGTTTTTCTTGTGATTTTTTTTAAAGGTCATGATGCTGTGTTCTGTTACTGAGAAACAAACGGACGCGGTGTTTTACTTACCGATTGGAGCCTTATACCAGACAGAGAGACAGACAGATAGAGAGAGAGAGAGAGAGAGGGAGAGAAAGATACACAAAGATTTTATACATATATTGACTGACTGACTGACTGACTCACAAACTATTACCATTAACAGAACTAAGGAAGAAAGTAAAGGAATAAAGAAAAGGAAGAGAAAAATCAACGAGACAAAGAAAAATAAAAAAAGGGAATGAAGGAATAGAGAAAAATAAGAAAATTAAAGATAGACAAAAGAAAGGAAATGCAAAACAGAGAAAAGACAAGAAATAAACAATACAACTTAAAAAAACAAAGAAAAAATCAAAGAAAACAAAAGAAAAGATACAAAAAAAGATACAACGAAAGATAAAAACAGAAGAAATAGACAAAAAAAAAAACAAAAGAAAACTAAAAAGAAAAAAAAAACAACAAAAACTACAACACAAACACACAACACGAACGAACACCAACCAAACTAATAACCACCACCACCGCCGCCACCACCACCACCACCACCACCGTCACCACCATCACCACCACTGTAACACTCACCATAGCCTCCTCCATAGCCACCACCATAGCCATAGTAGTCATTCCCATAGCCACCATAGCCTCCATAGCCCCCATACCCATTGTAACCATAGTCATAACCACCTGGAAGAGAGAGGGAGAGGTTAGGAAGGTGGTGTATGGGGCTAGGTGGTGTATGGGGAGGTGGTGTATGGGGGGGGCTAGGTGGTGCATGTGGGGGTTTTAGGTGGTGTATGGGGGTGTTATGGTGGTGTATGGGGTGTTATGGTGGTGTATGGGAGGTTAGGAAGGTGGTGTGGGGTGTTGTAGTGGTGTTGAGAGGATGGGTATAGTGTTAGGAAGGTGTTGAGGGAATGGTGGTGTTTTGAAGGTGTTGAGAGAATAGTAGAGGATAGTAGAGGACTTGGGAAGGTGTTGAGAGGATAGTAGAGGAGTTAGGAAGGTGTTGTGTGGTGTAGAAAGTGGTGGACAGTGGTGGTGTTGTGGTGGGGTACATGGGGGTGGTGGTGTGGGGTGGCAACATTAGCTTAGGGTCACTACAACAACTTCTATATAACATTATCCACCAATATTCGTCATTATTTCACAACAAAAACTCACCGTAACTACCTTGTCCGTAGCCACCGTAGCCCCCCTGGTTCCACGCGCTGCTCCACCCCCTGCCACGCCCCCGCACGGCCGCCCCACGCGTCCCTCGAATGGCCCCGCGCATGCCCCCCCGCATCATCCCCATGGCGTCTGGTTTGGGGGTCGCCTTTTTGACGTCCACCTCGTGTCCGTTGATCTTCTGCTTAGGGGTCTTGAGCAGCTCGGTGACGACGGCCTCCTGCTCAAAGGTGATGAAGCAGAACCCTTTGCGCTGGTTCTTCTGCTTGTCGAAGGGCAGCTCCACCTCCACGATGCTGCCGAACTTGCCAAAATAGTTCTTGATGTCGTCGTCAGAGAGGTCCGGCTTGAGCCCCCCCACGAAGATCTTCCCGTGCCGCGCCTTGGCCTTCTTGGGGTCCACCTTCTTGCCGTTGATGACGTGGTTCTGTTCGTTGATCACCTGGGGGTGGGTGGATGGGTGGGTGGTTAGTGTGGTGGTGGTGTGGTGTGGTGTGTGGTAAGGTGTGTGGTGGTGTGGTGATGGTGATGGTGTGGTAAGGTGTGTGA
This sequence comes from Callinectes sapidus, assembly GCA_020233015.1. Taxonomy (NCBI): domain Eukaryota; kingdom Metazoa; phylum Arthropoda; class Malacostraca; order Decapoda; family Portunidae; genus Callinectes; species Callinectes sapidus. The sequence goes on from CM035193.1 coordinate 4,183,476, forward strand.
TGTGGTGAGATTGTGTTGTGTGGTTGGTGGTGGTGGTGTGGTAAGGTTTGTGGTGGTGGTGTTGAGAATGTTTTAGTTGATGTGGTGTGTGTGTTTAGAGAGATTACTAATATTTGAAGGGTTATTAGTGTGTGTGTGTGTGTGTGTGGTTTTTGTATGAAGATTGACATGGCTGTACAGTGAGGTAAAAAAACTATTAAAATGTGTTATCTATCTATCTGCGTTCAAAATGTATCTACAAGTATTAAAAATGTGCTAAACTTAAAAACCACTTAAAACTAAAAAAAACTATTAAAATGTTATCTATCTATGTATCAGTGTTAAAAATATATATACAAGTGTTAAAAAATGTGCTAAACCTATAAATATCAGCATTAAAAATCTTAAAAAACTAAACTTGAAACTAAAAATATTAAAATGTTATCTATCTATGTATAAGTTCTAAGTGTAGCTATAAGTATTCAAAATGTGCTAAACCTATCTATATCAACATTAAAAATATATCTGACTTTTAAAAAACTATCTTTCTATTGGTGCATGTATATTATCAACCTATGTACATCTATCTGTCTCTCTCTCTCTCTCTCTCTCTCTCTCTCTCTCTCTCTCTCTCTCTCTCTCTATCTGGTGTACATCTCTCTCTCTCTCTTACCTTGTCAATGGCCTCTATGCAGCTGAAGACGATGAACGCAAACCCTCTGGAACGTCCTGTGTTGGGGTCTGTCTTCACGTTTATACTCTCTATCTCACCAAATTTACTGAAGTGTTCTCGCAGCTCCTCTGGGGGGGGAAGAAGGGAAGGGGGGGGTGAGTGTGGCGGTGGTGGTGGTGGTGGGGGGTGTACTATTGGTGTGGCCTCAGAGGGGTGTGTCTTCTTGAGAACTCAGAAGCAGAACTGATTGGGTTTGTCATCATTTTAAGTTTTGGGGTTTGTCTCGGAAATTGTCTGTTTTGGAAAAGTGTCTTCTGAATGAAAACTCTTTATAAAAATTGTCTCTGAAATTTCTCTCTTTAAAAATTGTCTCTCTGAAAATGGTCTCTAAAAAATGTTGTCTCTGAAAATTTGTTAAGTGTTTCTTTAAAATTGTCAGTGTGTCTTTGCATTTCCTGTGTGGATTACTAGAACTCTATCTTTGATCTCAGTGTATGATAGTTTATACATCACATTTAGACTTGGAAATGGAAATATCTCAATACTTGTCATTAGTTAAGTATTACTGTTTCTACCTGTCATACAAAACACTTTAACAAATATAGTAACTTAATCCAACACACACACACACACACACACACAGCCTTACCTAACTTAACCTAACCATTAACACACACACACACACACACGTATACAAACACGTCCACTCACTTTCTTGTGTCTCCCAGCTCAGGCCGCCCACAAACAGCTTCCTGCAACAGAAAACAAACGGGGGCAGGTGAGAACAGCTGTAGGGTCAGGGGGGTGGGGGGTGGTCATGGCAGCAGCAGCGGCAGCAGACACTGTGAGGTGCTGACTGACTGACGTGACTTGACTTGACGTGAATGACTTACTGGATATTTTACACCTTTTCTGTTAAAGTTATTTTTTGTCCTGAATTTTATGATTGAGGTGAGGAAAGGGTTGGTTGGGCCAAGGTGGTGGTGGTGGTGGTGGTGGTGGTGATGACAACATTCTCACAAGGAAAACCAACGCGCCGCCGCCGCCGCAAGTTTGAACCGCAGGAAGGAAACACAAATGTCCACAAAATTAGTGTGTACAAAAAACGAAAAAAATAGAAAACAGCAGCAGCAGCAGCAACAACAATAACAGTAAGGAATGATTCAAAACAGCAAATTTCTGCATTGTGAAAAATATTGATGGAACTTTTTATTTTATTTTTGAGGGCCATTTACACTAATCTCTGAAAAGTGCAAAGAAAGATAGAGATATTGAGATAGAAATAGAGATGATGAGTGACTCCCAAAAGTGATGTAGATATATAGATATATATAAAAAAAACATCAAAGTACCAACACACCAACACTCAATAGAAACACGTGAAAAATATGACACAAAAAAAACTTGTTAAGATTCTTTAATGACTTCCAATGACAAACAAACAAACAAACAAACACTTCACCTCAGCGAGTGCATTGCAGCGGCAGCAACCGTGACTCAGTGTGTGTGTGTGTGTGTTTGTCTGTTTGTGTGTGAATTCAAGTGTGTGTTCTACTTAATCTTACAAATCTGTGCATAATATCTATATATTTTTTCAGTGACTGTAGTGTTGTAATAGTTATTGTGTATGAGTGCGTAGTGGACACAATACTTTAGCAGACAATCTTGTGTGTTGGTGAAGTGTGCAGGAATTGAAATTATAGAGATACGTAGATATATAGATATATATATATATACTAATACTATAGATAAAAAAATAAAATAAGGCAAATCATAACAGTGATAATAAAACTGCAACAAGTGATATGACTGTAATAATTGTAATGATAATAATGATAGCACTGACAGTAGTAATAGTAATAATACCAAGAGTGATCTAATAGTAATAGTAGTAGTAATAGTGACCATTTGACCCACTAGTACAACAGAGGACAGAATAAATACCCTGATCATGAAGCACCAACAGGCTACTAGTACTGGGGGGCAGGGGGGCAGGGGGGGGGTGAGTGGAGGAAGAGGAGGAGGGGCGGGGGAGACACACACACAGTGAATCCTCCCGCAGAAGATGCCCACCTGCCTGGGAAGCAACACGGCCGCCGCAGTCAGTGGGGGTCGCCGCCGGCCACACACCACCGCTGGGCTGGGCTGACCTGACCTCCAGTGCCGCTGCTGCCTCCCTTTATCTCAGGTGGCGCTGTTGATGGTGGTGGTGGTGGTGGTGGTGGTGTGTCCTAGGCTGAGGCAAGGCAAGGGTCGGCAAAGGCTAGTCTGATCCGGGCTTTTGTATAATGACACGGTGATCTATGCATTGAGGGCTGCGGCGGCAGCAGCAGCGGCGGGGGGCTATTGGTGGTGGATTCTGTCGTGGTGACGTTAATGTGCCGCCCCGCCGGCCGGCCGGCCAGGCAAACGGTCTGTCTGTCTGTCTGTCTTGACTTTATCTTTATCTTTTGTTTGACTGGTGAACGATCAAAGTTTTACTTCAAATTGTCAAACTCTGAGCTGTGACGTGACTGTGACTGTGACTGTTGCTCAACCACTAATCAATCAATCAATCAATCAATGTGACTTGTTGACAAGTGACAGGACAGGAGAGGTGAGGTGAGGTGAGGTGAGGTGTGGTGCCGAGTGCCACACACACACACACACATCAGGCTGGACAGTTACTGGATTTCTTGACTCAATCAATGTACCAATGGTTGGTTTGTTGGTTGCCTTACTGGCCACAATACAAGCGGATCAATCAATCAATCCCGAGGCGCGGCCGGCCACACTGATGGCGGTGGTGGCGGTGCTAGCAGTGGTGGTGGTGTGGCCGGCCGGCCAGGCTGTTAATGCACTGACTGACTCTAACCACTGCTCATTATCATCATCATCATCATCTCTGTGTCTGAGTGTGACGGGCGGCACACACACACACACACACGCACTCACTCACTCACTCACAGTTTGGCCGAGTGACGCGGCCGAGCCGTTCTTTTCAGCGGCGCGGCGGTGCGTCACACGCTGGAGAGAGGGAGACGGAGCGTTACTGTGGTGCCTCACACTGCTGCCACACTCACACCCACTCACTCACTCAATAGGTTATTACCAACACACTCACTGACTCACACACTCAATGACACACTCACACTGACACACACACACACACACACAACACCCGTCAGCCCAGGCCCCAACACACTCCCTGCACGGCAAATGGCAACACACACTATCAGCGGCAGCGGCAGCAGTATCAGTACCTTTGGTTTGGTCAAATCAGGCAAATCTCAATCAGCGGAGTGGAGTGCAGTGCGTTCATCAACTCTGATCTAACATTTGGACTCTTCTCTCTCTGTCTTGGTCTTCAAGGTCAATTCAATTCAAGGTCAAAGTTCAAGGCTTCAAGTTCAAGTTCAAGTTTGGACCAAATGGACTCTCAGCAAACTTTACAACTTTTGAAGTTTAGGTTGTAGTACTGTAGTAGTGAAGTGAAGTGGCAGTGAAGTGAAGTGAAGTGAAGTGGCAGTGGTGTGGAAACACCATCAAATTTCTTGCAACACAAAACGAACAATCAATGTTGAGGAAAATGTTGTAATATTTTGACACACAAAACAAACAAACAAAACGGCAAGTCAACAAACAATGACTTGCAAATCAAAACGCTTCTTGGCTTTACAAACTGAAAATTTGCTTCGTAACGCACCAATGATAGTAATAGAAATAATAGTAATAATAGTGGTGATAGTGATGATGACAGTAACAACAACAATAGTAATAGTAATATGAACTCCAAAGAAAGAAACACACACAAACGCCTTAAAAGTTAAAACCAGGTTACTCACTCACTGTTAATAACCGCTGCTAAATGTTAATAATAATGAAACTGTTGTGAACTGTGAACTGTGAACCATTAAATGTACTAACTCAACCATTATGGGACTCTCCAATGTCACTACTACAACCATTAACCAACCAATAACCCATTACCATAACTGCACTGCTTAACCTGAAATAAACAATGGTTACCAACACACACACACACACACACTCAATGCAAGTGACCAACTCTCACAAACCTTGAGAGAGAGAGAGAGAGAGAGAGAGAGAGAGAGAGAGAGAGAGTTATGTAGTCTGTAAAACCTGAAATGTATGAGTTTGGGTTTCTTAAGTTACACACACACACACACACACACACACACGCACGCACACACTTAGTACTATAATGGCCACAGGAGATATAATAGTAATAAAAACAGCAATAATAAATGGTAATAGTAATAATAGTAGTAGTAGTAATAGTAATAATGATAATAACTAGCATCAACAGTAAAAATATTAATAATCCTCTGGAAAAAAGTCACGTTATTTATGGAGTAATGTAATGAATGGGGAAAAACACAACAATGACAGTAACACAATGATATAATGACAACAACACACACACACACCCAAACTAACACACATACGCACACACACACACACTAACACACATACGCACAAACTAACTAACACACAAACACGCATTAATTAACATAACTAAAGGATAAAATTTGAAAAAAAGTGAAAGTAATCTAATGTTTCGCCGATATAACCAGAAAATATAGAAAAAAAAAGAAAGTAAGAAGGAAAAGAGAAAAAAGAAAAATAAGATATAAAAGAAAGAGAAAGTTATAGAAAAAAAGAAAGGAAATGAGGAAGAGAAAGAAAACAAAAAGGAATGAAAATAAAGAAAGGGAGAAAGCAAGAAAAAATAAGGAAGGGAAAAAGGAAATAGAGAAAATAAAGAAAAATGAAGATGAAAGAAAGAAAAGTATAGAAAAGAGAAAGGAAAAGAGGAAGAGAAAGAAAAATAGATACAAAGATTAAATATGAGAGAGTGAGAGAGAGAGAGAGAGAGAGAGAGAGAGAGAGAGAGAGAGAGAGAGAGAGAGAGAGAGAGAGAGAGAGAGAGAGAGAGAGAGAGAGCAGCGCGTCACCCAAATAATCAATCACAAGTACACGTGGCAACACTGTACAGCCGCCGCCATTTTGGGTTGAATGACCGGGAAAGTGAACACGAGGCAAAAGTTATTACAAAACCCAAAATATCTTGACGCCCACCAACCAGCGGGCGTGGGTGGGCGTGTGGGGGCGTGGGCGGGTGGTGGGCGGTGGCAATGGGGCGGGAGACAGACACCGGGCGGCCATGATGGGACAGATAACACGTGATAAAGACAGCACGCCCAAGCACATGGTCACCACACACCCTACGCCGTCAGTCTCTTCCATAGGTCTATTTAGGCCTATTACGACATTTTTGGAGGCCTGTGTGGTGAATTAAGGCGGTTTTCTTCACTTTGGTGCGGAAAAACACGTTGAATTGGTAATATTTGAGGGAGAAAGCGAAGTGAAATAATTGACCCATGCCTAAGAAATTGTTTTATAGGCCTATGTGGTGAAATAACGTGGTTTTCTCTACTTCGAGGCCTAAAAACACGTTGAAATGGTAATAATTGAGGTGGAAAAGTGGGAGATATGTATAAACTATGTCTATCTAAGCCTATTCGATATTTAAGCTGTGTATCTATGTCTATACGAGAATTTTTAGAGGCCTATGTGGTGAAATAATGTGTTTCAGTCCACTTTGATGCTGAGAAACACGTTGAAATGATAGTTATTGAGGTGGTTCACTGAGAAAAATGTTTAAACTCACTCGCTATGTAAACTATTGATAATTTTGACTTGTAACGATTAATTTGGGCGAAAAACACGAAATTAAGGTTAAAAACGAAGATAATTCACTAATAATCACCAGAAATGCGTTAAATGGCGGTATATAAACACGCTCAACCTAATCTAACCAGCAAAATGTAACTCAAACACGATATATTTGGATAAAAACACGGATTCCAACACACAAAACCCTATTAAAACACGTGGTAATTGAAACACACACACACACACACACACACACACGCGCGGCTTGGTTGATGGGAACACGTGATTGAGATAACACACCAACAGATTAATACATGCACGCACGCACGCACGCACGCACACACACACACACACACACACACACACGATGGAAATACCCCTAAACAAACACACGCAATTAAAAACACAAAACAATAAAAACACCATAAATAACACTTAAAACACTTGAAAAAACGGGAAATTGATGAGAAAAATGAATAAAAATGAAATTAATCCCCCCCAAAACACTAAGATTGAAAATAAATACACAAAAAACAAAAAATACAGAAAAATATATGAAACCAAATGAAAAATGCCACTGAAACATCGAAAAAAATCACAATAGGAAGAAAACAAAATAAAAATAAGAAAAACCAAGCATAAATAAATATAAAAAAAATAGAGAAAAACCCACAATATTAATTAAAAAAAAAGAAAATATGAAAAAAACTAAGAAATAATCAACAGAAAAAGAACATATCAACAAAAAACCCACAAAAACTTAAAAATAACCACAAAACAGCAACAAAACAGTCATAAATACATAAATAGACAAATAAAACGATGAATTAAATAGATACCTGTCGTCATCTCTGCCTGGCGCGTCGGCCGCTCCACTGTCCTTCTTCCCAGCCTCCGTCACCGCCATTCCCTCGCCGTTCTCCATGCCATTCCCTTGAAAATCCCCTCCGGAACAATCCTCCGTGAAATCCTGCCCCTCCATCTCCTGGTCGGCCATTTTAGCGTGAATTAGAGTGAAAAAGGGGGGAAAATGCGGAGCGAAGGGCGACACGTCTTCCCCGTCCGGCGTCTGGCAGCTGAGAGAACATTTGGCGGGGAGTTGGCGGGTGTGGGAGGCGGGAGAGACTCGTTTTATCTCACTGGTGCTACTTTGGCCAGTCCGAGGGAAGGGTTAGGTGATTCCGGCGTATGAGGGGGCGAGGCGGTGCTGTGGGCCAATCATAGGGAAGCGTCGCCCCTCGCCCCGCACACAGTGAGTCAGGAAGCGCTAGTCTCTGAGCCTACACTCCTCCACGGCGCATGCGTACTAGGGTCGCTTTTTTTGGCGGGTGTTTAATTTTAAGCTTCATCCGTATAATTAAATGGGGTAAATAATGACTCTTCAATTATTATCTATACATCAAAACGTTTCCATTAATTTTATGACGTTTTTTTTATATTGGTTTGGTGTAATTGATAGCGGAATTAGGTTATACACGCGAATTTTTGCTTCTCGTCAAATTACGTAATACAAAGAGAGAGAGAGAGAGAGAGAGAGAGAGAGATAAGCAATATTACAACACATTATTAAGAATTACCATAAATTACAGTTAATAATCGTGTACTGAGGTTATATTAATGCATTCCCTATCAAATCTAATAACTGGAGTGAAGAAATATATGAATTAACCAATATTTATATATACAAGAACCTCTAATTAAAGATATATGATGTTTTAAGAGTGTTTGAATGAGTTTCTGATATATTAACAACATTTCTACAACATTAATAGGTTATAAAAGCGGTAAATCATCAGTATGGCCTTTGAAATAACTATATATCCACATTTATATACTTACAAAGCTCTAATTAAAGATATGTAGCATTTTAAGAGTGTTTTAATGGGTTTTTGATATATTAATAACATTTCTACAATATTAATAGGCCTAAAAATGTTGTAAATGTAGATATTGTTGGTCAGGATGTGTACAATAATGACAACAACATGTACGACACTCTCTCTCTCTCTCTCTCTCTCTCTCTCTCTCTCTCTCTCTCTCTCTCTGACACTAATCTCTCTCTCTCTCTCTCTCTCTCTCTCTCTCTCACATCAAGATCAGTATTTTGTCATTATTTTCACGTCTGAATTTTGTGTCAGGAATGTTTACTATTTTCTTCAAGTCTTCAAGTGCAGTCAAGTTTAAAGGGATGCGAGACGTGGAAGAGATGGTGTGGCACTTCAATATTAAAATAAAAGAGACTAAGGAGAGCATCAGAAAAGAAAAAAAAAAAATCGTTATCTAGATAGTATGTTTTTAAAGTCGATTTGTCTAACTATGGTTGTAAAAGATTTGAAATATTAGAGAATCTGGCTATTAATCTTGTGGCCTCGATAGATTCTTCCTAGTGTCCATAAAATCGTCTAATCACACCCAAAACTCATAGTAAAAATGTTTCCCAGTATTGAAGTAGTTCACCTTTATGAGGGTACGTACAATAAAAGAAAAGTAAAAAATAGAGAGAATATATCATACGAAACACTCTTCTTCCTTTGTTATTCCTGGGCAACTGCTAAGAAATTCGTGGACACCTAGATTAATTTCGAAGGAGTCTTGATATACATAGAAACCAACAAGGGCTGGTATGTGCACACCACCTACTACCTGTGCATGTATCATTAGGTGTCCGGGTCTTGCTGTCTGTCTTACCTGCCTTAGCCTCGCATGAATTGTTGAGGTGACAGCCGAGGCGTAGAAGTGTAGTGGAATTAATAGTTTTGAAGGTTATTTCCTCTTGTTTAGTGTCGGTTCAGATTTACTCGCTCGCTTGGGAAGAGAGAGAGAGAGAGAGAGAGAGAGAGTTGGTACCATAAGACTGCTAAATGCGTGGATAATGGAAATATAGGGAAAAAAAAGGAGAAAAGAGGAAAGATATAAAGATATGGAAGAGATGAAGGAAAAGAATAAAGATAACAAGGGAACGAGCGTGTGGGAGCAGAAGACCTTTAATCTCCCAGGAGCATTATTATTATTATTATTATTATTATTATTATTATTATTATTATTATTATGTAAGAGTAACAATGATAATTATGATATATTCTCATCTTTAACCCCTTCAGTACTGGGACACATTTTTACCTCAAGTTTTGGCATGTGATTAGACGATTCTATTGACATTAGGAAGGGTGTATGGGGGTCAGAAGATTAATGGCCAGAGTCTGTACTGTTTTAATCCCCACATGAGTTTCTGAAGCTGTATAAAATCGACAAGTAATAAGCAGAAACAATATGAAAACGTGTCCCAGTGCTGAAAATACAGGTGTACGTACAGCAGGAACATTTTACACCCATTGCTCTTTACTTGTTACTGGAAAATTAATATGAAGCTAATAAATATGTAATAGATTTTTACCGGGAATATTAAATGAAAATATAATAAGCGCGAGAGAATTTTTTTTTTTGCAAGTCCCAGAACGAAAAAAAAAAAAAAGTAATATTCTCTTTAATTCATTATAAAAACACGCTATCCTGTTAAAAAAAAAAAAAAGGTACTGTGATTAATGTATGAAAAATATAAGCACTCGTGGAAAAAAATAGGGAAAACAGAGTAAGAGAGAGAGAGAGAGAGAGACCCCTGTTTATGTGTGTGTGTGTGTGTGTGTGTGTGTGTGTGTGTGTCTATAGAGGGTGGTTAGGGATTGGGTACACTGACAGGGGCCTCAATTATCCAATGGACGCCTCTGGGTGAACCTTTCCTCCCCTCACCAACACACCTCACTCACTCTTCTCTCATTAGCACGCCCCACACTAATTTGGGATCTTACAGCCACCACAGAGAGAGAGAGAGAGAGAGAGAGAGAGAGAGAGAGAGAGAGAGAGAGAGAGAGAGAGAGAGAGACAGGGGGGGGTGGCATGAAAAAAGGGTGTTTATTCAATTTACTCATTAATTTATTCATTTATTTATTTATTTATTTATTAGAGTTATTGTGTTTAAGAAAGAACTGATTGCTTGTTGATTTACTTATCTAAATATTTCCCTGTTGTGGACATTTTTGATCTTGTTTTTGCTGATTAACTCGTCTGTTTGTTAACCCTTTCACTGCTGGGACACTTTTTTATCATGAGTTTTGCGTGTGATTTGACGATTTTATTGACATTAGGAGGGGTTCATGGAGGTGATAAGGTTAATGGCCACTCTGCACTATTGTAATTCCCACGTGAGTTTATGAAGCTGTATAAAATTGAAAAATGATAAGCAGAATATTATGAAAATGTGTGCCAGTACTGAAGTGGTTAATATCACTGTACTGTACTGAGCGAAATAGTAAATTACCAACATTTTTTTAATTTATCTCTGACTTCACGGGTGATTTTTTTTCTTGTATAGAATTATTGAGTTTCTCAGTTAACTGGTTTCCTATAATAAGGAGATTTGTAGAGGCTTATCTTCCAATATTCCTTTAAGTTGGCTTTTTATTATTCATTCTTTTTTTTTTTGGTTGGTTTTGCCCAGTACCTGAGTAAATCTATAAATCTAAACCATTTCAGTACTGGGACGTATTTTCATATTTTTCTGCTTATTATTTGTCGATTTTTATTCATCCTCAGAAACTCATGTGGGGATGAAAATGTTTATATTCTCGCTATTAATCTTTTGACCTCCATAGACCCTTCCTTATGTAAACAAAATCGTATAATCACTCACAAAACTCACGGTAAAAATGTGTCCTGGTACTAAAAGGGCTTGAATAGAATCACTGTAGACATTTTCACGTAACATTAACTTACTGTATCTTTCTATTCCTTTCGTTGCTTCTTCTCCTGTCCTTTCTCTTCTCTTGTTATTCCTTGCTGCTCTTTCCTCTTCCCTTTCCTTCCTTATCATGGTTCGCTCTTTATTGTCCTCCTTTCTTTCCTCATCTCCATTCATCTCTCCTCCTTCATTTCTTATACTTTTTTCCTCCTCACATTGACATTACCTCTCTTCATTTACTTCCTCTCTCTCTTTCTCTACTCCAATCTCCTCTCCTCTCCTCTCCTCCATTCCTCTTATCTCCCTTCTTCCGTTTTACCATACCCCTCTCCTTTTCTCGTCAGTCACGCCCACGCTCTCTCTCTCTCTCTCTCTCTCTCTCTCTCTCTCTCTCTCTCTCTCGAAGCTCACTCACCTCATGTTTACTGAAATCTTAAATGATGCGAGACACACTCCTCCTCCTCCTCCTCCTCCTCCTCCTCCTCCTCCTCCTCCTCCTCGGCGTTATGTACGTAAATTTATGCATGGACAGTGTTGTGTGTTTGAGCATATGTACGTGCGTGAGTGTGCAACCTGCCCTGCCACTCTGAAGGATC
>CM035193.1:4202361-4209861 GCA_020233015.1 Callinectes sapidus
AATGCGCGGCTGGAGGACAAAAATTATGCACTTGCGAAACAATAGACGTCACCTGGACAGGAAGCCTCAAATCTCTCGTTAATTCCTTGTTGGGTTTCCTACAATTATTCTGGTTTGAATTCTGCTCGTCGCGAGGGAGAAACGTCCTTATCTCCTCCGCACATGTGTGTTACTTCGCCGCCTTGTGGCCGTATTCCTGTGTTATCAGGCAAGAGGCAACATGGCGGGTATTGATAAGAAAGGGTATACATGCATGCTTATTGTGATCATGATGTATGCATGACCACGCACACAATGTACACACACACTAACAAGCTTGCATATAAATAAAGAGTACGCGACAATACGCATGCATTGAACACTCACACGTACGCACGCACATAATCACACACACACACACACACACATAGAACCAGGCACCCACACACACACATACATACATACAAACATAAGACGGAATAATGACTATATCATCAGACCACCAACAGTCAAACAAACAAACCAGAAAAAAAAGGGAAAGAGAAAGATGAAGAAATTACGGCCACACAAAAAATGGAGAAAAGAGGAAGGAAAACGGAGGAAGGGCAGGTAATAAAAAGAAAGGGGCGATTACCCAACAGAAAAAAGTATGACAGGTAAGTATTGCATCACCTGAGTAACCCATAATCCATAATCCACCTCATGTTGACTCGATCCTCAGTGATTCCTCAACGATCACACTGAGACTAAGGTATTTGTTCCGTGACACGCACCTTGGAAAAACCAGTCATCAGGTGAAGCCAAGGACGCAGTCAGGTCAGGTAGCGATTCCATATGATAACCAATATATGTGTCTTGCATATGCCAGTGGTGTGTATCTGTGTTTAATCTATGAAAGTATTTATTTTTTTGACGACGTGATAAAAAGAATTGGGGAAATCGACAAAATGCGACGAGAAATTACTAAAGACTAAAGTAATGACTAATTGACATGTTCTAATTACTCATCGATGTAGTTCTGAAGGAGAAAATTCATGATAAATAAACGTAAGAAAACAAAGGACTATGCAACCTAAACTATACAATACTGACGAAGGGACATGAAAAGTCAGTTAACAAGGATTAAAATTCTGACTGATATATGGCTTCAACTGTTTCTCAATGTGGTTGCTCAGGACCTTAAAAAATATATACTCACAGACGAATACGTAATACAATAATGAGGCTGAAGAAAATATCAGGTGGTGGTTAAAAGTGTTATCATAAAAGGTAGTAAAACGACGTAGATCGGAACAATAAATGCATTTACCGTGTTATCGAGTGGGCTGCTTTTGGATACTGGGATAAATTAAATGAAATTAACATAGATGCGAAAAAATAAAATAAATAAATAAATAGAATAAATCAAGTCTCCCAAAGAAATATCACACAGAATGAAATGATAAAAGATATAAATAGATGGGCAAAAACTACAAGATAATCTGCGGTTTCCAGGTGTGAATAACGAGCGTGGAAAGATGTTTCGTAAGATAGCAATACTTTTTTGTGCCTCTCATCTTACTTCCTTGATTATCCTTCCTCTGAACTTTGGCGTGAAAAATAATCGGAAAAAAAATGGTGAAAAGAAGAAGATTAGTTGCCTATCATTAATTGCAGCTTTTTGTCATAGTTATTTAATCAAGAAGCGATATTTAACAGATACATGATAGAGAGAGAGAGAGAGAGAGAGAGAGAGAGAGAGAGAGAGAGAGAGAGAGAGAGAGAGAGAGAGAGAGAGAGAGAGAGAGAGAGAGAGAGAGAGAGAATGAACAAAAAGGAAGGCACAACACCAAGTTTCAAAAGTATGAAAAAAAAGATGTAAGAGAACACGGAGGGACAAAGATGTGAAAGAGACAAAGAAAGAAAGAGAGAAGAGGAAGAGGAAGAGGAAAAGGAGGAAGATAGAACGAGATACGAGGAGAGATGAGAAAGTAAGGTACTGATAGAAGGGAACGCTGAAGGTATGAGATGAAAGAGAGAGCGAGGAAGGAAATATGTGTGTGTGTGTGTGTGTGTGTACCGCCAACCAATACCTCATGGAAGGGAGGGTGGCGGCCAACCAGCTAAGAAAAGTGGTCACTGTTGCCTGCTGGTCGATCTGCCCACATGACTTATCCCTCGCCCCTCACCTGCGTCTCGCCCTATAAACAGTGCAACGCCAGACAAGTCACCATCCCTGTCACTGTCCTGCCGCTTCTGCTGTTACGCATGCAATTGCACTCTCATTAAGATGTAAAATAGATCATAAGACGCGAGTAAAAAGTGAAGAAAAAAAACATATTTGGTGTGATAGATTGAGTTTAATACGTAAATGTGTTCTCAATAATAAATATCTATCTTATTTCATCGGCTTTTAGTGCTATTGGGGGAAAAATTAATATATGTAGTGTGAACGTTAAGCAAATTATACTACGCTAATGGTGGAGTTATAGATGTAAACACATGTTACTTTTCAACACCCTGACTAAAGATGATGAATTTACACTTAACACAAGGGAGGAAAAATAAATGCACTAAACAACTGCAAAACCTTTAATCAACAAAAACAACCATCACACACACACACACACACACACACACACACACACACACACACACACACACACACACCTGAAAAAAAGGATAGAAATGGGCTAGTAATAAACTGCGAAAAAGACAGCAAAGGGTAAAAAAAAAAAAAAAAAAAAAGACGTGTGGTGAGCAACAGAAGTGAAGGGGGAAAAAATAAGGAGAGACGCTGAACCAAGGAAGGAAGAGGAAGAAGGAAGGGCAGGAGAGGAGGAGGAGGAGGAGGAGGAGGAGGAGGAGGAGGAGGAGGAGGAGGAAGGGGGGGAGCATTGAGGGACAGGCAGTAGAGGCAACCACCCCGCCAAGCTAAGGTCGGCCACACTGCGAAGGAAGAGAAGAGGGAAATCCTGCCGCGACTCCGTCAAGTTGGAGTTTATAACGCTGTAAAAATGCCTTACTGGAGGGTTTGTCTGTTGCATGCTAAGCCACCGCCCTCATACACACACACACACACACGCACACACACACACACACACACACACACACACACACACACACACACACACACACACACCACACCCTTCCTGCCCCCATGCCCTCCCCTCCCTACTTCATCACGCGCGCACATACACGGAACCTACGCGCGTACATAAACATTTAAGGGTACACACACATACACACACACACACACACACACACACACACACACACACACACACGCACACACACACACGCACACACGCACACTTAAAGCCAGCATCATGTACGTATGCACTCGCACACATCATATCTGAATCATATATTTATGTTTCCTTCACACATGCTCACAGACAATGACGTCATCAAAACCAGCACACAAGACGCAAGATAAAAAGATAAGAAAATGAGTCACTTGTGGCAATGGAATTCTTAACGCAGGAAGCAGCAGGATAGGAAGTACTCGGAGGGAGAGAGAGTGAAGAACGAAACAAAACAAGTCCAAACGGAAAAGGAACATTCCAGTCCGCGTAACAAGAAACGGTAGACTTTTCACGTAAAATCCAAATTGCCTCGTGAACCTTATGAGCGCTGCTGGACTCGAAGTTCCGAAGTAAAGACTGAAACTCCGACAAACACGGCAGCGCCAACGATTTCTGCTTCTCCAATGAGAAATTTTACATTAAAGAAAATTTTCCAAACATGGCCCTAACCTTTACGGCTTCAGCAACTCGGAGGGGAAAAAACGAACACGAGTAAAAGGCTCTAGAAAGTAATACATACTTTCGAAACAAGTTTTATCATGAACAGTGAAGTCAAGAAGCGCAGTGGCCAGTGTCTTCTGCCTGAGAGTGTGCTTAAGGGGGGGAAGGTCGGGGCGGAGAGGGAGAAGGGAGGGCAGGTTGGATGAGGCTGGCACAAAAGCCCGGTTTCTTGGACGTGTTTGCTCTCGTACAAAGAACGTGTCAGTAAGAAGCCTACGCAGTCGCCCTTCCCGACGGACAGTTACGAGGAAAGGTAAGGTTAAGTGCAAAAATAGTTGAATCGATCCACAGAATGGATAAAGACACAGTTTCTTAATGCATGTACCTGGATGTGCCTTAACTCGAGTTAGTTGGGGGGATGGAATGAATTACTTACAAGCCATCTAGTTAACTAGAAGACACAAACTGTGACATGAATAACACATTGCAAAGCCGAATTTCAAAGTAGAATATAATAAGTATTGTGATGTATAGCATGAATGTCTGCGAAGGTAAAAATAATTTCAAGTCTATTTCACCCATTGAACAAGAAAGGGATTAAGGTCTAACAAAAATGTGGCAAATCTCTCTTGTTACCCGAGCATAACAAGCAGTAGATCAGTGTATTGAGTTCTTTACTTTCTTATCTAAACACAAAGAAGATTAAGATATATTCCTTTACGTTGAACAAATGAACACTTTTATCTTTATATCACACATAATATGCTTGACACAAAACCAAAAAAAGAACAGTGTAAAGCTACCTCAACTCATACGTGCAATATCTCACAGTGTTATGCGTGGATTATGGCTTTGTGTTCATTCTTAGTGATGTCACTTCTTAGCATTTCTTAGTAAACAGGAGTCATGGGCGTGGAAGGTATTCTTATCTTATTCTTGCCTTGTTTATCATTCACAATAAAGAAGAACGAAAGGAATGACACTTAAAGAAGCACAAAAATACTGAATCTCTTTCTATCTTTCATTACGGGTTCAGAGAAAAACTCGGCATGTCAGATCAGCAGAACGAGCAACTCAAAACACTAGTTTGGTCAGTACTTGTCAACGGACACTCACACTCACAATAAAGTCTCTTAATGTTACCTTTCCACTCAAACCTCTGTGGTGAACCTATTTACAGCAAATAAAGTGTCACTCAACAAAACAAAAAATATCATGATGGAGGACTAGTGTCTTACATTAATCACAGCCTGCACGCACTGCTATCCACTCTACACCAATCATCTCAAGGTAAACATTCACAACATGGAATAAAGGTGGCATAGCTTAGTGTATTCCCATAGGGACTCGGTGAGATATGCTGCTCCGCCCTCTAATGCACGGGATCTCTGTGAGGGTGCTTGGGAGTAAGACACAGGGCGAGTCGTGGTTCCCCGTCGCCCCCAGCCACGACAGAGCCACAAACATGAACTGTCACACGTCACGACCAAGATTGTGCTGGTAGTCATCGCAACTCCTGCTGACTGTGAGGAACAGCCACAAGGGACAACAGTATTTTGCCCATATACATTATCATCACTATCACTATACTGTCTTCACTTCCACCACAGCCACATTTCAGCAAAGAAGAGTATATAACGTGATTCAATGCGTTATCCAGAATAATATGTTTGTTTTTTGATACATGGTGATTATGATGATAGCCACATAGGATAATTATTCAGTAATGATAGCATATTATGCCAGTAACTGTTACACATCCCTCACGTGCCTGCACCGTCGTTTCGTTCATAACATTCAGCACGGAGCTACCCTGCGGCCAGATTTAGGAAAAAAAATCTGGCACCTCGGTAGTGTCCTCGCTGCCCCGGGGACCCACTGCGGCTTCTGACACGAGGCTCATAAACACCGACTATTATCACTGGCGATTCTTATTTGCATGTACGGCCTGGGTTGGGAGGAGTGGGCTAGAGGGTCGGGCGAGGGGCAGCTGGGCGGGATGCGTGAGTGTGTGGTGTTTGTACACGCCAAGACAGGTTGGCACATCATCACCACCAGGCTCACCACTGCTGCTGCACTTGGCTACCTCCACACCATGACTTGTTTCTCACAACACACATCACTCTGCAGCCTCACAGGAATGCTTCGAACGAAAATATCGTGCTTGTGTGTTTATTTGTATATGTATTGAAATTTCGGGAGGGACGATTTTCATTTTATAAATTAAAAGGTTGACAACAAGCAACTAATTCACTAAATCTTATCGTATCATGAACGTTTCCGTATTAAGCTTGTAGTCGCACGTAACAGAAGAAAGATAAAAAATATGTAATGAAATAAATGCACCTTTCCCTCGACGACTTCTCCATTACATGAAATGAACCAGCCAGGGAAATTCTCATTTTGTAGTCTGCAGTAAGCGTCTCTCCATTAGCTAATTACCACCAGCACTCTGCCTCTCCCGCTCAGACGAACACCACCACTATCCATCCCCTCAGGGCCGCCACTCACCCTCCTGCTCACACACTCGCCTCTACGACACTCAAGACTCCAGCACGCGGCTGCCAGCGGACACAAGTTAGCCGTGAGCAGGAACACAGGCGGCCAGTTAGCGGGGGAGATCCGCCGACCAAGTTCCGGCCAAGTGTCCGAGCGAGTCCAGTTTGGCCGCCACAAAGTTTCCGGAGTTTGGGGGAAGTCAGTGGGCCCGATAGAAGGACCTCCTTTGTGCCTTGCCCTCACGCCCTCACTACAGTTGTTTGTGTTTTGAGATAAATTACCGTCAACTGATGTTGATTTCTTTTTTTATGAGACTGCGAGTGATGATTCTGACGCGGCCAGTTTTTGACTTGCTAAGACAAGTTACTGAATTTTGTTGAGTATTCATTGTAAATTGATCTCCGTTTGGCATTCGAGTTAAGAATCTACTGACTTTTCACACAACATACAAAACTCTTATGAGTTTTAAAGTAGGAACATTGCTCACATCTTGTCGTGGACAATGAATGAAGTAGGAGGTCAGAACTGTTAAGCAAAAAAATTTTTCGAAATGATGTTAAAAAACAAAGTCCAAAAAAACGGTGTTGTGATATCACTAGGATGTGAAGTGATTGGACTTCAATATAACTACGTTGACAAGCACCAAAAAAACGAAGTTTTCCACTTGTGTTTCGATATATAAAATCGTCTTTATTCACCCAGAATTCGCTGAGGGGGGGAACACCGCCGCACAAAGTCGGGCTGGGATGGCACTGGTCCGCGCGCCGCCAGAGTTCAGCCTGGCGGTGGCCGCACCCGGCACTGTCACACTTCATCTTGTCAAGTCCCAAAAAACTCAGACAACATTCAGTCTAAGTGCAGTGAGTGACGCTTACCTGAGGTCCACATCGTCCCTCGGCTGGCCGTGCCTCATGCTCGAGCAGCCGCTGGCCTGGGCACGTGAGCAGAACGCCCCCCTCCTGCTAACACTTGGTGGGCTGGTAGAAGGTAGTGTCGTCTTGATAGGTAAAGTGGGCCTGGCCCCCGTGCCCGGCCGTGCCACAGGGTAGGCTGCACGTGGTGCGGGCGTCACTAGCACCATGTGCCACAACACCACACTGAGCGGCTACATCCACCACTCCACATGCACAAGTATCACTAGCGTGGGACCTCCGTGGCCGCCACCCACCGTCTGCACATCGTAATGACGCCTCGGCGAGAATTAGTAGGTAAATGTGGCGGCGAGTATGCGCGGGCTGGCCCACCACCGCCACCTCCCCGCGGGGGGGGCGCCCATATGGAAATGAGAGGCGCA
>CM035193.1:4231544-4247885 GCA_020233015.1 Callinectes sapidus
GAGAGAGAGAGAGAGAGAGAGAGAGAGAGAGAGAGAGAGGAGGGGGGAGAAAGAAAACAGAACACATAAAGTAATCGGCAGGAACGAGAAACTACAAAAACAAATAGATAAATAAATACGAGTTCAAATAAAAGTTAAAAAGACTCAACACAACAAAGCAAGTCCTGCCGTGTGCCATACAGTGCCATGGCGGGGGGTCGGGGGTGGACGAGCGGCACTCATCGGCGGCTGCGGTGGCCCTGTGACCCGCCCAGCCAATTACTGTCCACCAGCATCCCAAGAATCAATTTGGACCACTAAAGACCACACTGGCCACTGCTGAGCCAATCACTAGCTTATCCGGGATCGGCGAGGTCCCCTCTTTCCACCCAATCAAGGAGAGGCAACAAGTGTTTTCTGTGCCACTTCAGCCAATCACGCACGGCCTCGCGTAATGGTTCGGAGCCAATAAGATCGCCAGATTAAGATGTGTATTATTTACGTCTCGTTTTCGACAGAACACACAAAGCTTGGTGCTCGTGACTGATGCAGCAGCGGCGTGTCCTATCCCGGTGCTAGGGCCTCCAATCACGGCCTGCCTCCCTCACCAAGACCTGCTCCTCCGGGCATTAGAGTTGCAGGGAGTCGCTTCAGTATTTATACCGGGGCGGGTCCCATCGATGAGTCGCGTCAGTTATTGAATCCAACAAAATATTCATACCGACTCGTCAACACGTGTTCATCGGATTCCAATACCACAGGGACGAGTTACTTGTCATCAATCAGCACAGCGGCGGCGGTGGTGGTGGCCAGGTGTGTGTGTGTGTGTGTGTGTGTGTGTGTGTGTGTGTGTGTGTGTGTGTGTGCAGAGGAGGTTGAAAGGTACGGTCGGTCATAAGCACGTTTCACACTCCAAGACAGGCATAATTCGTTACGCCGCGAAATGTTGATCAAGCAATTAAGTTAAATCAACACCGGCAATCGATGAGGGCACTGTTAAAATGAGTGACGCTCTTTGTGTCAACACCGGTCCAATTTATAGAGACGGATGTTCAGAGTTAGTAGAAACACACACACACACACACACACACACACACACACACACACACACACACACACACACACACACACACACAAGCAGACACTTCAATAAGACTGGAGGAGGAGGAGGAGGAGGAGGAGGAGGAGGAGGAGGAGGAGGAGGAGGAATAAAAGGAAGAATACACATCAAGAGATCTTTTGGCTCTTAGGAAGTTGCATGTGACAAAACTATCGAGAGAGAGAGAGAGAGAGAGAGAGAGAGAGAGAGAGAGAGAGAGAGAGAGAGAGAGAGAGAGAGAGAGAGAGAGAGAGAGAGAGAGAGAGAGAGAGAGAGAGACGAGAGAGAGAGAGAGAGAGAGAGAGAGAGAGAGAGAGAGAGAGAGAGAGAGAGAGAGACTTTTCTCCCACGAGAGAGAGACTTTTCTCCCACGCCTCCATCGGAAGTGGCAGGTCACGTGACAAGGAGGGCCACTGTAGCGAGGTCTGGGGACAGCTGTCATAAGGGTGACTAAGACGTACGCAGCAACTCATAAACAAACCTTGAAATACCTTGCCAACTGAAAAAAAAATAAACAAAAAGAAGAGCAAACCACTACATACACAAGGATAATCAATATCATTTCCGATCCCCTTTACTTTAATGTGGGGACAAATTCCACCTTTTAAGGGATCGAAACGCGTCGGTTGCGGCATCGAAGCCTAAAATCAAGAGGACAAAGAGAATTATTGTGTCTGTGTAGCATTGCGGCGAAAACGGTCATTTCCCTTCTGTCCGTCTGTCTGTCTCTCTCTCTCTCTCTCTCTCTCTCTCTCTCTCTCTCTCTCTCTCTCTCTCTCTCTCTAAATCACGGTAAATGACCAGGTGGTGTTCACTCATAGACAGCTTAATATTGATTCATATCACACGGAGGCCACACGGGAAGCTAATAGCTCTCTTTCCCGCCAGGGAGTTCACGCACCCGCCGCCAGGTGCTCCGTGACGTGAGACTGTACGTGGCTTCAAAACAAAGAAGAGTAGCAGAAGAAAGAAAGCAACATTTTTATATGATGTGCTGCTGATTACTCACGAAAAGACGAATGAGGAAATGCGAAAAATTTATATCCTCATATTGCTGATCATTTACTGAGATCCAATTAAATTCCTTTAAATGAAAACGATCGGATGATAGAGTCTAAAATATGATCGATGAAATATGAAATGAAAGCTGAGAGTTAAGCGGAAATAGATGACAGTAATTACGGTGAACAGCACATGCATGCAAATAGCAAAGAATTACCATGTTTTACAGAGCAGCTGCATACATCTTGAATTCATTATGAATGGAAGAGATTAATTACACGTTGAAAAGTAATTTCTATCTCCTTTATATCGTGGAAAACTTTCCAATATAAAGTAAGTGCTACAGACACCTGCTAGTTAATTGATAACGCTCTAGGTATCATGTGTCCAGGTGTGTGGTGTGTGGAGGGAAGCCTTGATATTACTCCTTCTCTTTTATCAGTCCGTGTTTTAACATTTTCCGTATGTTTTTAGCTTCCATGTGAACACTTACTGCGTACTCACATATGACATACACACACACACACACACACACACACACACACACACCTCGTCACCCCCATCACCTTCAAAACTCAAAGTCAGCGGTGGCCATTTGCAAACTCCATACCTAATTGGGCCTCTATTTTTACCAGTTCGCGTCTGCAAGGCTCAAGGTGTAACCCCGAGGGGAATTCCACAGTAATCTGGAATGGGGCCAGTCAGCCATGGATCAGAGGAACGGGATGACTTCGATTCTCTCTATATAATTTTCTTGAGTTTCCTTGTCACTCGATTCTAATTATTAGTATCGTTTTCACAAAATTGTTTTTCTTCGTTTTATCTACAGTATTCTAGTTCATTTACTTTATTTTATGATTTTTCATCGTGGGAACCAAACCTTTCGATTATCACCGTTTTTCCAACATGCATTTTTGTTCATCGAGAGCTTATTGTATTTAATTTATTGTGCTTGATTATATCCCCAGTGGAATCCACCACTCTTACAGTTTCCAAAGTTGTTAATTTTCTTTTTTAAGAGTGACGATTTTCTGTTACTTCAGATCTTTGTGGAATTTGGATGTTTGACAAAAAAAATCTTGGAGTTGACTTAAGTAGGAGGAATGTGTGTACTGTTAAAAGTGAAGCAAGCAAATCAGTGATAACAAGTCTTAAGAAATTATAAAAACGATTGAATGGTATTATCAACTAATTAATATATTCAACATTAGATAATGATAAGAGAGAGAGAGAGAGAGAGAGAGAGAGAGAGAGAGAGAGAGAGAGAGAGAGAGAGAGAGAGAGAGAGAGAGAGAGAGAGAGAGAGAGAGAGAGAGAGAGAGAGAGAGAGAGATACACAGCCAGACAGATAGGGACAGACAAATAGAAGGCAAAAGTAGTCAGTGCAGTAGAGAACGGTGCTCACGCCTGCTCAAGAACAGTTTTCTTTCCTATCATCGCAATAAAATCTCAGTACACACGACATCAAACTCTGGCTAATCACTACATAACTTTCAACTCGAACCCACAAAACGTGATATTTACTCTCTGTTCCTATTCACTTTTTCCGGATATCCAATGTTCCTTTTTTTTTCACTTTTGTTTCGTACCCTAAAGTTCTCCCAACCAATAAGCACACTTACATATCTTTCTGCCTTTTCTATGTTTCCTCCTAGTGTAGTGCAGCACAAGTCAAAGTACCCATCAACTACTACACGCAAGAAAGACAATGACAAGGGGAAAAAATAGATTAAGACAATGAGGGCAAAAAATAGAAAAAATCACTGGGAATTGGAGAAAGTTCAGGTAGTTTAAATCCCCCAAAAGTAGAATAGTCATAGTAACCCTGCAGTGGTATCACGGAAGACTACTTTACCTGAGGCCCGCATACGTGAGCCGCAAGCCGCCAATTACGCACCTGTAAAGACAAAGAAATACGACGTTAATGCCGACGCTAAGAGATCGTAAGAGTAACGGAGACCCACCAAAACACAGGGTCGATAATGAAACACAAACGCAATGTACAAGAATTCATTTTCACCCAACTCGTGAAATCTAACCACAATCCCCACCGCCACTACCGCCGCCGCCGCCACTAGTCCTGTAAAGAATATGAATAAGAAATGAGAAAATGAATGTAAAAAAACGGAAGACACGTAACATACTCGCCACTTCAGTCACACCACAAGCCGAGAAATCTTGTATCTGCATTCTTTTTACCGACGTTCGTGAGAGAGAGAGAGAGAGAGAGAGAGAGAGAGAGAGAGAGAGAATGAGTTATGAAAATAAAACGCAAATATTTGAAATAACACCAAGAAACGTCTTTTCTACCCTAAGACCCTTGCCTCAAAATCTTTCCTTTACCGAAAATCTATTATTGTTCCTGATTTCCTTATACTTACTCGTAAACACTCACCAATCTTTTGTCATTGATTTACTTTAAAAAAATGCCCGCCGATGTCCCTAAAACTCTTATGGTTGTCAAAACTATCTTTATTCTGCTTTAACAGCCCAAACCATGTCCAATGTCCTTCCAAAACTTCGATGTTCTCAAAAGCTTCTACAACATCATATAAATTTCGTCTGGCCTTCCTTAAATACTGTGATGTTCTACCTTAAATTTGTCTAATGATTCTTAAAATTTCTCTGATCCCTAAATTCTACCTGATGTTCTTTAAATTTTGTCTGATGTTCTCCAGTTCTTACCCAACGTTCGCCAAGCCTTGTCTGATATTTCCTAAGCCCTTGTCTGATGTCCCTGAATTATAGCTGTCTGCCCCTCAGCCTTCCACTGTCTGCTGCTCCTGACCGCCGCCTCCCAACAGGAAAAATCTCACCTTACCACGAGAAGATTAGGAAGTCATAAATCAAAATTAAGAGTCGTTTTTATCTCTCTCTCTCTCTCTCTCTCTCTCTCTCTCTCTCTCTCTCTCTCTCTCTCTCTCTCTCTCTCTCTCTCTCTCTCTCTCTCTCTCTCTCTCTCTCTCTCTCACACACACAAATCTACACGTAACTCACCATTTAGTCATTTCTACCTGTCACCTCCCCCCTTCCTCGTCTCCTCTCACCGCTACTCACTTGCAGGTAAAAATGTTCCCCCAAGGTCTATCATTATTACAAATCCATCACGTCCACTCAAAGGCATCGGCGCACACACAAGAAGAATGAGATGACAGTGGGCGGGAGAGAGAAAAAAAAATCATCATGAGTCGTGAAGTGTGGGAGTCGTAAAGGTAAAGGTCTGCTTCCGTGATTGTGTTCCTGCGGGGCCTTCGGATATACAAAGGGTGCAAAAAAAGAATGAAGTAAATGACTCGAGAACAACCAACTTGGAGAGTCTTTGAAGGACACTAGTATGTGGGTGGCGCTAGTGGTGGTGGTGGTGGTAGTGGTGGTGGTGGTGGTGGTACAGAAGTGGCTCCAGTAGCAATAGTTATGTGGCTGTGGTTTAGTGGGGTTCGGTTCCTTTGGCCACAGAAAAACTACAGTCTTTTTTATTCACGAAAAAATAACACCATATACTTAAGTGCTTACGTCATGGGAAATTTACTTCGCAATAACGACAACTCCAATGCGTCGGGAATGTTTGATACTCCGCTGCATACAAAGAAAATAACAATGCCAGACAAATCGACACTGTGATCGAACAACAACAGTGACGAGCTCTCCTCCTCCACCACCTCCTCCTCCACCTTCTCCTTCTCTGCTTAAAACACTGAAACCAAAAACCTTCATAGCGCACTTCAGTTAAAGCTCAGTATAAAAGGAAGCAATTGATATCAAATTCGCCTCCCCACTGACGCTGAGCCGCTAACAGCAAACACTAAATATAAGAATTAGTGTAGAAATGACGGAAAATTAAGCAGAGGAAGAGAAGCGCTCGTCGGAATTGTGGTGGGGGAGAAAGAGGAAGAGAAGGAGGAGGAGAGATGATGGTAGTGGAGGAAGAGGAAAACAAGGAGAGGGAAGACATAAAAAAGATGAGGAAAAACGCACACTGGCCCTTGTCCCTGAGGTTATAATTCTCCTACGACGATCGGAAAGCGTCTGGAATCCCTTATTATCGACCGTGAAGCGCCTCAATCTCTTTGGATTGCTTTTTCAGGCCATTCGGGTCCCCCTCACACTTGGGCGTGGAGTGTTTAACAAGCACAGAAGTATAGGCGGTAGAGGAATGACCTGCTCCGCCTACACTTTACATTTCTGCAGAAGGAGGAGAAGGAAAAGAAGAAGGAAGAGGAGGAGGAGGAAAAGGAGGTAGCGCCTGGGCCTCACACAAGGATCAGTCCGCTGCACCAAAACATTACTGACACCTTAATACCCGTGCGAGTCCGGCTTCACCTTCTTATAAGTTCTTCATCCGCGTGGCTTCAAGTTTTATAAGTCGGCGGGTCCTGGGTGGCAAGGGTTCTGTGTTAGAGGCGGTGTAATGTGATGCCGAGTGGTGCAGCGCTAATGGCCGCCACGCAACGCCCTCACTCCTCCTCCAGGCGGCTGCAATTTAATTATCATCTCATGGAATACGCGAGCAGGAGAATGTTAAAAAGCATATTACTGTTTTCTTTTCCTTTTTTTTTATTTGAGGCAGCACTTCCGTAAATGAAGAAAAATAAAAAGAAAGCATATCCGAGGCACAAGGGGGACGCAATGTGAAAACTGCACACTAATTATTCCTGTCAAAGCGGCGGCGATACAAGGAAACTTAAGTATATTCATAATTAAAACAAAACAAGACTAATTAAAGTGGAGAGACTCGGGGAGAGCAAGAAACAAAGAGCCAACAGGGACACCCACCGGGGAAGAGGAGGAGGAGGAGGAGGAGGAGGAGGAGGAGGACTTGGTTCCTGTGTTTCAATTAAGAGAAAACTTCACTAATTAGCGTCCTGGGAATAACAAGACGACTTTCTTTCACACTATTGTTACTTTAAGTGGTGAATGCATGTATTTATTTATTTACTATTTTTTTATAAACATACACCAGCGTTATCTCTAATGGACGTGCATCTCACATGTAATTACTAACAAAGAGGTAGTGTTTTGTACGTGTAATTGTTAGCCAGTGTCACAATGTTGCTTTTCCTCCTTTTTTTCCTCTCTCTGAAGAGGACGAGGCAGGCGGGATGAGAGGACGTGGTGTCGCAGTGCAGTGGCCTCAGACTCCTACTACCAGTGCCCTTTGTCACATACAAACATACAAAACTACACAAATACAACAGCTGTACAACTATCAACACTAACCACCACCACCATTGATCACCACCATCACATAACCACTTCTCACCACCAACAACACCACCTACCATCGTCACGCAGCGTCTCCACCACATCACGCCACTATACCACCAGAACCGCCGCCACTATCTCCACCGCAGCTAAGTACCGACAACAAGCGAGGCATCCTAAGCGGGCCTCCCCCAGACTCTCCGAAACACGAGAGGGAAAAAGTTGAGGGAGTGAGGCTGGTGTGGCGTCATTCTATAACCTTTGCCCACGAGTTGTAATTTAGCCTCTCCAAGTTACTCTCTAGCTCCAGGTGCGACTCTGCCCTTCTCTCTCTCTCTCCTCCTCCTCCTCCTCCTCTTCCTCCTCCTCCTACTTCTCTTTCTTCCAACTGATACTTTGCTTACTTTCTCTTCTCCTTCACTATTGTTCCCCCCTCTCCTCCTTCTCCTTCTCCTCCTTCCTGATACCTTACTCTCTCCTCTTACTTATTCTTTCCCCCATCCCCCTCCTCCTGCTCTGTCTCCTTGCTATGTTTAGTCCTCCTCTTCCCACTATTTCTCCCGCACCTGTTCCCTTCAATCTATTTTCTTTCCTACTCTCCCGTGACTCCTCGTGTGTACAGGTTGCCGTATCCCTCCTCCTCCTCCTCCACTCCCTTCTCATTGTGGATTCATACTTGTCCTCCTTCAGGTTATTCTTAGCGATTTAATTATCTGTTTCCTCAGCTGCTAAGGATCTCAGTTTTTATGGTTTCATGTTTTTATTATTTATTTATTTATTATTTTTTTTACCGAGTTTTGTTTATAGATTGGTTTATTAATTCTGTTTTCATCATAAGTTTTCGTTGGTGTTTTTTGTATTGTCTGTCACTTTTTTTTATTGTTACATTCAGGCAAAGAAAAAAACAAAGATGAATGAATAAGCGAAATTATATCACCACCACCACCACCACCACCACCACCACCACCACCACCACCACCACCACCAACACCACCACTACCACCACCACCACCACCACCACCAACAACAACAACAATAACAACAACAACAACAATTACTACTACTATTACTACTACTACTACTACTACTACTACCACCACCACCACCACCACCACCACCACTACAACTACTACCACCACCACTACCACCACCGCCACCACGACCATCACCACTATTACTAATCTTGATAAGAATAACAACACCTCACTAACACACAAAAAAGCCAGTACCCACTTTCACACACACACACACACACACTCACACACACACACACACACACACACACACACACACACACACACACACACATACACTTGGAAAAAAAATAAAGAACAGAACTTCACAAAATAACAATGCAAAGGAGAGATGGGCCACATTCCACAATCCCCAGTACAGAGAGTGTGACGGCGGGACGGTGGAGGCCAAAAAAGCCGCGCCGCATCTTATTTCATCGGCGCCCGTGGACACCCTCGTTAAGGAGGTGCAATTAAAGCGGGACACGGAGGGCAATTAAACAATAAACCGGTCGGCGCCGTAACCTCCACAGGCGAAGGGTGTTGAGGCAAGGCTTTTATCGCACTCTTTACTACTACCCTGATAACACCTCGGCCCTCCCTCTTCCCTTTCTTTCCCCCTCGCTCCTCTCTCATTCTTTCTTCTTCTTCTTCTGCCTATCTCCTCCCTTCTATTTCAGCTTTTCTCCTCTTTTTTTCGTGAATGTCTCAGTTATGTTTCTTTCTTTTTTTTAATTTTCATCCACGTTACAACGTCCCTTTCGTCCATTTCCTCTCCTTTTTCTTATCTCCTTCCCCTTCACTTTCCTTTACCTCCTCTCTCCTCAACTCCTTATTTCGTCCTTCCATTTCACTCTCTTCCACTCCTTCCTTTCTTACCCACTTTCTCTTATTCTCACCTTCTCCCTACCACCTTCTACCTGTAAACACCTTGCTGCACCCTGCCGCACCTGGCCCACCACGACGCGTAGATGGCCTCTGTTACAGGCAGCGTGCAGCGAGGTGGGTCTCTGTTACACTCAATCCGACAAGGTTTAGTGGACACACACACGCACGCAGTCATGCACGGTGGAAGGACTCCGCCACGCCCGCGCCTTGAGGGTCACTCCTTCCTTACCTCGCACTCCTTGATTAGCGCGCGTCGCCTCCCGGAGCTCCCTCACCGCATTAGCGTCTCCCGCAACACGTTCGGTAAATCGTCATCGAAATGTTGCTTCACTCAAGCTGCGTGCGCCCAAGCAGAAATTCTCCGCCGCTAATGCACATTGCACTTAGGTTTCCATTTTTAAATATAATTTGTGGTGTAGCGCATCAGGAGCGGGAGGAGTGGCAGGGAGGAGGCAGCCCGAGTCCTCACAACGCGGCGGCTTCCACTCACTCCCCGCGGCGGGCGTGGCGCTGACGCAGAGGCGCGCTGATCACCATTAAAACAGCCACTATCGCCAGACGCTGGACGACAAATCCCGTAGGCGGATTTTAAGCGAGAACCCAAGGAAAGACGAAAGCTGCAGCCACATGATCACTCGAGCTGCTTAATCCCTTCGAGGCATTAAGTTCTGATATCATGATAGCATTTTTCTCTAACGTATATTTTCCAGAAACATATTTAGACTTACTTATGAACTAATGTATTCAGTTTCTTCTCCTGCTTTTTGCATATGTAAATTTTTCCTCGGATGAGCAGGGACACGAGGGATGATCTTGAGGCAGAAAGCATGTCCGAGTGTAGGTAACAGAAATGGATGGATTCAGCAAACGCCCTTGACAACACAGAACACGATAGCGGCGTCGATGAAGAGAGAAGCCAAACGAGGGCTAATGTGAGGGCGAGGAAAGCGACGCAGCATTAGCAGTGACGCAGGCAGCACGGAACCCGAGCACCAACAGCAGCCCAGAGCCTTGGCGAGCACTAGATGGAGGATGACGATGAGCTTAGATGGCGAGAAAAAAATAATAAAAAAAAACAGGTAAAGAAAAGAAAGAAGAGAAATAGGAAGATGAAGGGAAGTGATAGAAAACAGAGATAAGAATGAGAAGAAAATTGTAGAAGAAAAGAACAATACACATAAAATCAATTGAGAGAAAGGCAATAAAATGAGGAAGACAAGAACACGAGGAGGAAAAAAAAAGGAAGAGGAACAGAGAAAATGTGAGGGAGAGGGAGAAAGAAGCACCAGTTATAACAGAGAAGCAAAGACAGCAGCTCCTCCTGGTGTAAGTAAGACGCGGGTGGGCGCCGTGTTTACGCCCCGCCGTCAACAGTGGTGCGCTAACACTACGCCCACGGCATTAAGGCAGCCCACGCATACCAGTCCGGGAGGAGGAGGAGGAGGAGGAGGAGGAGGAGGGTGGAAGGGGTGTGAAGGGCGTCTGTGCAGCTGATGATGACCGCAGGGAAACACACAGACAAGGCTACGTGTCGTGATTAATGATGGGCGGTTGTCATGGGTGATGGAGCGAAGGAACCGAACACTTAAATCAAGACGTAATAGACGAAACTCACATGGCTATACATAATCAATGAAAGGGAAAAATATTTGAGACTAATTATGGAAAACCAATTAATAAACGGCAGTGATTAGATGGAGAAGACGAATGCATGATCAACTACTCCATACATAAGATACATTCCAAATAATCCACCAAAACCTGCACCAGTCACTACCACAACACCTCGGGCACGTAAGGCACCTGATTACACCCGAACGCTAGACAACACGTACACGTAACGCACACAACTCTTCATAAAACGGACGGATGCCTCGCAGTAGGTAGGAAGGCGAAACAGGAAACATTAGAATGCAAGAAAAACCACCACTTTAATTCACTTTACCATTGTAGAGGGAACGCCCCGGAAAAGGGAACCAGGAATAAGACAAAAGGAGGAGTAAATACCCAAGCGACGCCCTTAACACCGACTGCAGAGATTCACCACTGCGCCGCCCACAGCTCCTCAACTAATAAGCAAACAAATAAATACAAAGGTGCAGGAAAAAAATACATAATAAAGTATATCCGTAGTGACACTCCGTACGCTCCACCTCCGCTGAGTCCGTGGCGTGAAAGGCAAATAAAGACAAATACGGAGGGTACAAAAAAGGGACGTGCACGGCGAGGAGGGAAAGTCGAGTTTGGCGTGTTTCGAAAGATATACACACACACACACACACAAACACACACACGTATACATAAGCCTCCTTCGTCTTCTCCTTCTCCTCCAGGAACGTATCATTCACACATACAGATCATACACGTACACATCCCTGCCAAACCTCATCGTAAGCGCCTCTTCCTCCTCCCTCGAGCCCCCAAAATTATACACGCTAATGAGATGCAGAACAAAAAAGCACACACACACACACACACACACACACACACACACACACACACACACACACACACACACACACACACACACACACACACACAGTAGTAGTAGTAGTAGTAGTAGTAGTAGTAGTAGTAGTAGTAGTAGTAGTAGTAGTTTATAGACAAAATTTGGGTATACATCAATTTTAGTATTCGAGAAGACTACAAATAACAGAAAAAAAACTTTGCCTAATCATAATCAGTGCCAAATAAATTTTTATAAAGAACTAAACAGGGTGTCCATTTAACCTTCAAAACACACACACACACACACACACACACACACACACACACACACACACACTAACTAGCCCATTTTTTCCCTGCTGTAATGACTCCTTATACTCACACACCTCGCACTGATAGCCCCGATAAGCACTTGAGTTATAACCCCACAGAATTAAGGAACAAATAAGTTTCAAGTGTCTGATTAAAGTAACAAATCGCACGACAACCCCCAGTGAACGCAGCGCCACATATAAGTGAGTACAATGAGTGAGGAGTCGGGGTATCGCTGCCTTGCTTTCCTCTTGTCTACGGTACACACGCCTGGTTGCTTCAGACACGGTCCTCGCCCACCCACTGCTAACGCTAATATTTTGGTTATCTTCTCCATCCCCTCCTCGTCCTTCTCCTCCTCCGCCTCCCCTTCTGCTACCTCTACCCTGACTCTCTCTCTTACTTCTACTCTTACTCCATCATCCCTCTTCGTCCTCCTCCTCCTCTTCTTCTTCTTCTTCCTCCATCTTCCGTGTTTTATTTCTACTTTTACTTT
Source organism: Callinectes sapidus (assembly GCA_020233015.1). Lineage (NCBI taxonomy): Eukaryota > Metazoa > Arthropoda > Malacostraca > Decapoda > Portunidae > Callinectes > Callinectes sapidus. Next base: position 4,243,984 of record CM035193.1, read on the forward strand.
CATCTTTTTCCTTCTTCATTCTTCTTGTCTTTTGTCTCTTTCTCCACATCCTTCTTCTGTTTACTTTTGTGTTTCAGTGCCCCAAAATCTTTTTTCCACCTATTCATCTCCCTCTCCTCCACTTAGCCGCTCCCACCCTCATCTAAATTCTTCCTCCACCCCCCCATTATCTTCCCCCTTTCTCCACCCTCCACCTTCTCCTGTCCTTCCTCTTCAATCTATTGCATTACATCATCCATCTCTCTCACTGCCTTCCCTTTATCCACAGCAGGCTCTGTTACACCGCACCTTCCACTCAAACCTATAGTCATGTCTTTTCTCCCTTTTCACCCATGCTTCTTACTATTTCCTCTGTAATATTTCTACGTAAATCTCTCTTTTTTTTTTATTTTTGCTCTCGCCTTCTTATCTTCTCTCTACTTATCTCTCTGTATCTCTTTAGTGTGTGTGTGTGTGTGTGTGTGTGTGTGTGTGTGTGTGTGTGTGTGTGTGTGTGTGTGTGTGTGCCTGTGATGGGCAACGCTTCTCCTATAAGTACTGTGAGGAGGAGGAAGAGGAAGATATTTAACAAGTAATGCACCAAGGACCTCTTCCTTTCACCTCTTCTTAACGGTACACATTTTTTTTTTTTTCAGCATCTCCTTCACAGTTTCGTTAGAGAACATATATATTACCTTCTCTGATAACCTGGGAGTACAGCACAGTGCATTCTTGGTGGGAGCGCGCGGGAGCTCTGACCTGGAGTGAGGAGAGGCAGAGGTACACTTTAAATGTAAGAATGCTCAGCTGGAATACTTGGCAATGTACCTGATGGACGAGATTTGTGAGGGTTTTTTTATGTAATTGTGCTTGTACGATTCTTTTTTCGTCTTTTTCTCTTCCTACTTGGTTGTTATTGTTGAATCTGAAGCTTTGGGTGTAATTCTTAGTTTTTTCCTCTGATTTTTTTTCTCTGAAGTCGCAGCTTTTGTCGGTTCTGACGAGGGTGTTGCCAGGAGAGAGAGTGTCGGGGGCAGCATGCATGGCTGAGCGGTGGAGAAAATATTACTTAGAAATCATATTTAAAGAAAAAAAAGAGAGAGAGAGAAGGCGCGCCAGATAGGGTGACTCGGCGGGCGACACCCTCCTGATCGATTCAGAGACGGTTTTGTTCTCCGCTGCGCGAGTAAAAAGTGCAAAAACATAAGCCGTGAGTGGGGAAAAATAATAGTCTTGTGGGTGTGTGGGTGTGTGATTTAATGCAACAAGAAGGAGTAAGATAGTCTAATGCATCTTAACCTCACCTCACCTGCCCTACGTCACATTCTTCAAGGCTTCTGACACGGCGCCTCATCCTGGACTCTGATTGGCTGGCGACTCTCTGTCTCTATTTTCCTGATTCTTCTGAGCTATTAGACGTGTCCTAATGTCCCAAAAGTCAGTGTTGTGCAAGTGCGTGATTGGCGGGTGGCGAGACGCGACCCTCCACGCCTCTCCCTCCACGCCGGGCAATGCTGGGTACTGGAAAGCCTAATTATATGCCTCAAAGAGCTTGTGCAATGAAGGTGACCATTATCAAGGGTAATTTGAATACGTGGGCAGCTCAGGTGAAGTGGTGACAAGGTTTCATCTCGTCTTCCTCCTCTGCCTGTAAAGGTTTCTCGGATTTCACAGGACATTTTAAGCCTGCGTTATATATGCTCACCTGATCCCAGCTTTCTCTTTAAACGTAAATCATGAAATGAATAGTATGTTGCGATTCTATTCAGGTTTTGAGGCCAAGAAGTGAATGAACATATTCAGGGCACGCATTGACCCAAACACCTTGCAGTAGAACACTAAAACACTCGACTCCTAATCCCACAGCTTGTCTCCGTCCCGCACTCCTCCACCAGACAACACTCTGACTAGAATTATCATAATTAGTTTTTTGTCCCGTCGTGTACGCCTCTGACAATTGATTGCGGGCGTTTTCCCCAATTGGTACACGGGTCGCCCGGCCCCTCAACCACGCGCCCGCGCCTCTGCACGCCCACATGCAGAAACGTACGTACAAACTAAAAGGAAACGCCCTCATCTAAACACACAAGCAATCTTTTTTAATTTATATATAAATGAATACACGAACCTGAACACGGAGTAGGTGAAGTCAAGGTCGTTAAGTCGGGGAGAGGGGCACGGGTCACGGGGCGCGGGGCACGTAATGGGAACAAGTCTTAATGAAACACTGATGCATTAATAAGCGGGTGAGGCGGAGGCAAGTGTTGGCTACGAGTACCTGAGTAATGAAGAACCGCCCGTAATGTCTGGCCGGACGCTGTTCCACCGCCACACCGCAAGGGAAAAGTTAATCACCAGGTCCTTGTGTCTACCTGTGTTCTTTCCGCCTCTCCAGGTATGCTGCAGGTAACGGTAGTCTTGCGCTTAATTAATTCCGAGACATTTCCACTCCACTGCCAGTCCATGTGGGGAGTCAGAGCTGCGTTCCCCTCGCCGGCACTTCCTTCCTCTCTGCCGCTCGGACCTTCATTCCTCCCTCCCTCACGCATCCTCACCCTCGCGTCTCTTTCTCTCTCTCTCTCTCTCTCCAAACCCACCTACTTTCCCGTTTTCTCTCACTGCTTCTCCCTCAGTCCAACATCATGTTCTATAATTATCATCAGAACACAACCAATACATCGACTCTTCTTTCTCAAACTTGATCTTGCACAAGGCGATACCACGTCACGTGACCCGACCCCATCCGACCCGACACAACGACCCGACCCAAAACTTTCTTAACCGAGCCTTGGGAAAATTGTAATACGAAGCAGGGGAAGAAATGCCAAGTAACGGAACCATCAAGAAGAAAGAAACTGACGTGACTGATGAGTGACATGATTTTTTCTTGTGTTGACTGCAGACTGACGTGGGTTCCAGGTGACCTAAATGCTTCGGCGCGGTATAGTGACCCGGCCTGACCCTGGGTGACCTGACCTCGTGGGGGAAAGGGAGAAGGAGGAAAGGACCCGGGGTAGGTTGGCATCGAGTGTAGAAGGATTCGCAGGATTTGGCGGCGGAGTCAGTCAACCATCAAGAACAACGGGTGTCTGAGGGAGGAGGAGAAGGAAGAGGAGGAGGAGGAGGAGGAGGAGGAGGAGGAGGAGGAGGAGGAGGAAGGATGGGTGGAGGACAAGACAAATCAGCTCTGCGAGGTTAGTCAATATTAGAGGTAGAAAAACGACAAGTGTGGATGTGAATGAAACATTTTTTCTTTCGTTTCTCTCTCTCTCTCTCTCTCTCTCTCTCTCTCTCTCTCTCTCTCTCTCTCTCTCTCTCTCTCTCTCTCTCTCTTGCGTCTGTCTTTGTCTATCTGTCAGTCTGTCTCGCTCTAGCTCTCTCTCTCTTTCACTGCAAAATATCCCGGAGAGAAAGAATGAATATACAATGAAGTAAATGCTCAGAAAATTATTGGCGTGCGTCTGGAAGTTCTTAAAGTAACATAAAATACGCGAGCCAACTGAGATATCATTTAATAAATTAAGTAAAAATGCATCATAGTCTCTTGGAGGAGCAAAGAAGAAAAAAAAATCCTTTAAAAAAATCTATATGAGTTATTGTAGGGGATAAATTTGTGAACATTATAAATAACGAAGAGCTTAGCATAAGTAAATAATAATCTGTTAGCGCTGCAGGTGAACAATAAAAAAATAAAAATGAATGACGAATAATAGTAAATAAATGTGTGTAAAATAATTAAAAGTCTCCACGATTTTTAATTACCTTTCGGACAGGTGAGCAATATAAACAAAAAATTTCTACCACCACAAATATATACGAGAGAAAGAGAAGAAAACAAAAACAAAATATATAATAGCATCTGTGTCTATGAGAATGACAATGGAGTATTTTAAGTTTATATAATTATTGCTGAAGTGTCTTGT